>VYZS01068857.1:3567-36822 GCA_013400695.1 Neodrepanis coruscans | reverse complement strand
AGCTCTCTCAGCCTGTCTTAATAATGAGGTCAGACCTAGAGCTGCTTGAAGAGCATGTTTGGTGGAACAGTTTTGCAAGCAATATCTCGTTTAATTGAAAAGTTTAATGAAAATGGATTGGTGCTCATGGGACTGTGAATGGTATAAATGTAGCAACAAGTTGAATCAAGAGAGATTATTTCAATGTTTTTGCTTCATGGTGTCTTTCTTAAAATAAGTTTCTGTTTGCATATTTTCACCTGTGTTACATTTCCCCATTAACAATTTAATATTCACATTGCTGGACTCCAAAATTATCAAAACAAAGCACATTTTTGTTCTTTACTAAATATTGACATGTTCACTCTTTGTTCTGGGTTCAACAGAAAGGAAGTTCAGAAGTCTCTGAACTTCCAGTAAGGTTCATGACAGCTCTTCCTATCTCCTCCTGCCACATCCTCTCCCAGCCCCTTTCTCTGCCATAGGCTCTTCTCTCTTTCATCTCTTGATGTCATGAGGTAGAAGCACTCTGCGTCCAGCAGTGTTCACTTCACTTGGCTGCTGTTTTTCCAGAGTGGGTACTGCTAGGATTCACAGGATGCTGTGCTCTCTCAAGGGAACTGGTCCATGAGCAAAAATTGCATCCCTAAAGTCCTTCCAGCCACAACAGGGGTTCTGCAGGTGATGAGGCAGAGCGCTTTAGTACCGTGGGTCATGGCTGAGATCCCCAAAATTTCAGTTCAAAAGGAAAGAGGCATCTTTTGCAAGGCTGTTGGGAAGTGGCAAAAGACGTCTGGGGTGCTGGATGTGAGCAAATGTCTGATTCTTGGTGAGGGGCTGTCAGAATACCATAGAATCATGGAATCTCCCGAGATGGAAGGGACCCACAAAGATGATCGAGTCCAACTCCTGGACTACAAGGAAGGGAGATGCAGAATGCACCCTAATCCCAAAGGCACCAGCTGGTGCCCGGGTCACTCTGCGAAACAGGGAGCAGCCAAATCCTTGCTTTACTTTCTGCAATCCCTGGCAGGACTGGAGCAGGTGTATGGATAAGTAGCAAAGGAAGACAGCACAGGAGGTGGTTAGAGCTGATGTGCACAGGGGCTGTGCTGTGGGATGGACAGCCGTGTAGGACTCCTCCCTCCTTCCCTCTGGAAACCGCACTCAGGGCAGCTTTATTGGGACTGGAGGAGAGCAATGGCATTTTCAGGGATGCCTCACTCATGCTGCTCTGTGTGGAGGAGCGGGAGGTTCGGCGCTGTCTGCACGGTGTATCCATGTGCTTCTTTCCCCCGGCACCGCCGTGCTCGGAGCCTGGCGAGGAGGGCCGGAGGCAGCTGCTGCTGGCCCTGGCCTCCAGCCGCGGCAGGTTGGTCCTCGCTCAACCCGATCCCGCTTTCCCTTTCCAGCACTCCTGAGAGCCACGGCCGCAGCAGAGCCCGTCTTCCTGCAACGTCCTTCCACCGCAAACCTTCCTCACCCATCTCGTCCCTGCCCGCCCCCCAGGCTAAGCAATATGCCACAGCCTCCCCTCTCTCCCTCCCTTTCTTGAAGAATAAACTCATAAATCTGCCCGGGGCAACGAAAACACTTGAGCTCATGGCCCTTAGATCTGTGTGGGAGGAGCTCTAGCTGGCGATTAAAGGAGTTTAAGGTTTGCTTTGAAAAGCTCTTTGATTCTGGCAGAGGCTCTGATACCAAAAGGCAGCCATAGGGCTGCAAATGCCTCTCCCGCTCTGCACCTGCCTGGGTCAGGGAGCAGCAGGAGGGTGGGGGAGGGAAAGGGAAGCTCAGTGCTTCCCAGCTCACTGCAGTGGGGGCTCAGGGTCCCCATCACCTCTCTCAGAGACAGCGCTCTCTGCCAACACCAGGGCAGTGGCTGCTATTGCCTTGGGACCAGACACTTCAGAAGGAGTGCCAAAATGCCTTCATTCCTGTGGAACACACTGCTCCCCAGGTCCTTCAGAGGAGCCAGGTTAGTTCTGACACACGGGAGTCCGGCCTGGGTGACAAGAACCCGGGGAGAGGAGTGGAGGCTGGGACATGGATCACCACAGCAGAGCTCTGAAAACTGATGGGAGGACTGTCAGTGCTGGGGGGAGCCTGGGGTCTTGGAGAAGGACTTGACTTTAGTAGGAGTGGAAAAGAGATCATAAACAGCCTTTATGAGGAAGAGCAGGACAAAGCAAAGACACTGTGTTGCAGTCAAGTCAAAATAAAACCAGGCACCAGCCTATGTGGAGGCAAGAGCTGTGCTGGAATGGGGAGCAAGGGGTGGACACAGGGAAGCTCAGGTGGTGCCTCCAGTCCTGCAGGGTTGTATCAAGGATCCAGGAAGGAGTAATGCAAAAAAAAAATTCCCAGTCTCCTCTGCTCCATGGAATACAGAGGAGTCTCCCTAGCTATCCACAGCTGTCTCCCTTTGCCTTTTTTGCAGGCCTTCCTGTAGCTGCTTAAACCTCTTTTAATGATTTGGAAATGAAAAGCAGCCCATAGGGGAGTGGAGCAAGTTGGACACTCCTGTAAGGGCAAGACCTGCTCAAGGGACGTGCTGTCTCTTCTTGTGAGCAGCCACAGGTCCCACTACAAAGAGACCCTGGGGAGACAGGATGGTTTCCAGTGCTGAACATCCCCGTGGGGCTCCAATTAGGGACATTCCAATTAGGGACATTCCCTTCATTCAAAGGGAAGGTGAAGCCCAAGCACTGTGTGTCATCCCATCAGGTGTGCCACTGTGGGAACCACACAAGTGGAAGGGGAGTGGAAACTAGGTCTCCTCTGCCAAGTATGGAGTGGGAGACCAGGTGGGTGCACACATGGGGGCTGTTGGGAGGGTGGCTGAGCATCAGGGATCTCAGGGACCTGCAGCATCTGAGGGTACAAGTCACCTTCCCAAGGACATTACCTGATGTGGGGATGGTTCTGGGTATAATTACATCTTGAACCTTCAAGAGAATTCACAATTGTGGGCATTTCTTATTAAATAAATGTTCCTTAGTAAAGCAAATGTTTGCCTTTGCATGAAACCTGCAGGAAAGGCATTTGTACTTTTAGATATAAATTTGTCTCCTATCTTTCCCAGAGAACACAAGAAAAAATTCTGGTTACAGAGAACAATCTCTGCAGTTCTGTTTTATTCCTGATTCTGCATTGCTGGAAGTGTCCTCACCAGCTCCCCAGCAGCTGGAAGCTGAGAAAGGATGCAGCCTTGTGAGCATTTTGTGCATAGAATCATAGAATCATGGAATGGTTTGGGTTGGAATGGACCTTAAAGCTCACCCACTTTCACCCCCCTGCCATGGCCAGGGACACCTTCCACTATCCCAGGGTTGCTCTAAGCCACATCTAAGCTGGCCTTGGACACTTCCAGGGATGGGGCAGCCATGGCTTCTCTGGGCAACCTGTGCCAGGGCCTCACCACTCTCATAGTAAGGAATTTCTTGCCAATATCCCCTCTAACCCTGCCCTCTGCCAGTGGGAAGCCATTCTGCTTTGTCCTCTCATTCTATGCTCTTGTCCCTCTACAACTCTCTTGGAACCCCTTTAGGCAATGGAAGGGGCTCTATGGTCTCCTTGGAACCTTCTCTTCTCCATTCTCCAGACTGAACAGCCTAAGTTCTCTCAACCTGGCTCCACAGAAGAGGTGGTCCTGTGATTAACTTAGAGGCCTCCTCTGGACTTGTTCCACTGGGTGATTCCCCAGGCAGAACTCTGAGTCATCCTAACTATGAGCATGAACCAGAGCTTCTGTGCTGCTCAGCTCGTGGCTCCCAAAGGAAGAATGAGATGCAGGTCCACATAGCTGGACTCTAAGGCTTTCTTCTTCCTGTACACAGGGGCACAGGAGTGGTCAACCATCCCAAGCTGTTGTCCCAAAACTGAAATGTCATACCAAAGGACAGACATGTACCTTCGGGGTATGTTGTAGTAGCAGAACCAAAGGCATCACAAACAAGACAGGACCTCAATTATTGGTGCAGGTAAGGTTTGTACTGCTGCACTGATTTCCTGCAGCAATGAGTTCCACAGATAAACAGGGTGTCTGTTGCACAGAGTAGTTTTATGTGTGCTCTGGATACAGCATATGGGGCTTTATGGAGCATGGAGCAGCCTTCCTATACATGCTGTCTATAACTTCTCTTCAGCTCAGGGCCAAGCAGCAGGTTCCTGTGCTGCAGGTTGTGTTTGCAGCTGCATCCTGTGCAGGGAAGTGCCTGTCAGTTTAGGTATTTTTGTGCTTTCATGTGGTGTAAGACAGCACAAGATTTATTAATGACAAAAGCATGAATGCTGGAAGCCGTGATTTATTGAAGCATGGGGAGAGGAACAGTGTTGAGCCCATGCTGGTTAGTGTGGTGTGTCTGAGGTGAGCTCACACACACTGTGAAAACTGCCCTGCTCCTCCAACAAGTGCCCTGGCACAACTGGTGACACCATGGGGTGGACCTTCTCCTCTTCTAGAGGCCAACTTTACACTGACTGAATCACAGATGTTTTGAGGAAAAGGTTTCTCCTAGGTGGAGAAACACAAGGACTCAGACTTTTGGGAACAGACAGGTGTCCCACAAGTTTTGGCTCCCTTGTGTGATATAGATGGGAGATACAAAGGACTGGAGTGTAGCACAAGGAACTGGAACTAATTTCTACCTCCATTCCAGCCTTTGTTCATCCCAAACAAGCCCTTTCCTTTTCTTGTCTCCCTATCTTTTTTTCCAGTTTCCCTATCTTAAAAGCACTACTTATTGACCCTTTCCAAAGTGCTTTGAGTGATCAATCTGGTGCTACAGAAGAGCTGGAGACTCTTTGCACTTTCCAGCCACATGTCTGGACCTCTTGAGCTAGAATACTTTTAAAAGTTTATTAAAAAATTCTCGAGCTTTCCATTTGTTCAGTCACCACATGAAGAAAAGCAGCACTAAACTCTCAGATTTGGTGCCTGCCTTTCATGTCCACTGACCTCATCACTCCTCACTTACAGAGCAGCCACAAGTCAGAGCAGCTACTGAAACACTCCTCACAGCCACATCCAGCAGCTGTTTAAATCTCATGGGCAGTACTGGAGAACTCCATGAAGGAAGTGAACTCAGCTGGTAAATGTCAGCTTGGCCAGAACTGCTGTAAACCTGGATTCTGTTTTCTGTAGGAAGCTCCCTTGCTTTTAGCAAACTTCTTCCTGAATGGAAAGGGGTAAATAACAGCTAGTTCAGCTCTTTGCTAAACCTGAAAAGGAGGGAAAAGATTGACTTGGGTTAAACAAATAGGGGTTTTTCATGTTTCCCAGGCAATTAAAACTGAACCCCAAAAAATCCAAAACGAAACATGTTTGCTCTTGGGCTCCCTGAAACATTTTGCTTTGACCCAAAAAGAGCACTTTCCTTTTTGAGTCACTTGAAAATTTTTAAACCGTTCTGAAACAAGTCTTACCATGAAACATTCCCATGTTCCATTGCCCATCCCTCCACTCCCCACCTTGTTCTCAGTGGAGTATAATTTTTCTGTTAATTTACTTTTGACCAGAGTGCTTTGGGTTCTGCCTGACCTGGACAGTTACAGTCACCCAGCTGAGCTTGTGCCGTCACTTGCTTTTCCTTTCAATACTGTTTTTGTCTTTTCACCTCACTGGACAGACACAGAGGTCTCATGGGAGCATCATCCTCATCCTGGGGCTGCACTCACTTCCCAGGGAAACTGGAAAGTGGATGGGAGAAGGTAGGAAAGAATCCATGAGGAATCATTTTAGCTTCAGAGAGCTCCTCTGGCTCTTCTGACTACCTCTGGCTACTGCCAAGGCACCTTTGAAACACCTTTGAAACCTCTCCAGCATGTTGAGCACCATGACTGGGCTGGAGGGGAAATCCACATTACCTTTGAAGTCTGGATACTTGAACAGTCTTAGAATTATAGGGCTGTAATGTACAGGAATGTGTGGGACTGTAATTGTGACTTAGATCCTTGGATGAAAGGTGCTGTGTACATACAAAAGGTATTATCATTATTGCTACTATTATTACTATTATTATTACTATTATTATTGCTATTATTATTATTATAGGGCTGCAATATGTGGATTGGAGATGAAAGTAGCACCAAACAATCCTGAAATACAAGATATGTCTTAAGGAAATTTCAGGTTGGAATTAGGTTTTTGCTACACGAGAAGTGGAGCCGACTGGCTCCGCTGCACTTTAGTGCACTGCACTACATCAAACATCTGGGGTTTGATGGAAGAGGTCCTGTATGCAGGCATGATTCCCAAACCCAAGTTGTTCTGACCTTTGGAAGGGTGTCTCCAGTAGGAGCTATTCCAGAGTAGTCTTAGCAGAAAAACTTACATCAGACATTTTCACCATTCTTTATGAGATACTCTGATTGCTCTGTAGCCATCACAAAATAAGTCCCTGATACTTGAGCCATCCGGTATGAGAAGTTTGGAAATTGGCATCCTAGCAGGGCTCAGAAGCCGGAGTGGAAATTGGAGCAAGCTCCCAGTGTCGCTGGGCTCCAGAGAGAGCTCATGTTCCAGCGGAGGGGGACCAGATCCAGCATCCTGCGCTATTCATCCTTCTTCCAGCCATCAATCCTATCTCTCCCAGAGTAGCCTGGATGCAGAGCACAGAGGAATCAGAGATCAGCTTTGATCCTCATACACTTTGTGGCTCTGCACAGCTTTTGCCATCAGCCTCACATTGTTGGTCCTGCCCTGTTCTGCACTCACATCTCATTAGCAAGGGGGCTGTAAGTGAAGCCAGGTGCTGGAGTGGAACTCCCCAGGACAATCCCATGGGTATTTTCTCCTGTGTCACAGGCTCTGCAGAGCATCAGGTTTCACTTTCTACCTGCAGCGAAGGCACCGCAGAGCAATGGCTGGCTCATGGTGGAGGTGGGGGAGATGAGTCAGGTCAATCCATAGCAGTTTTTCCATTGCTCAACTCCCGCAAGAGACATCTGGCTCCTCACAGCAGGGTTCAGCTCTCCAGCCCTACCCCTCTCTTTCCCAATTGCACTGATAAGTGAAGTTTTCCTCAGCAGAGTCAGGAGCAATGGTGACTCACCACCTTTCAGAGTGAACTCTTTGGCCAGGAGCTGCAGCAGCAGCATGTGCTGGAGACAGGAACACTTTCCTTACCCATTTGACAGAAGAAAAAAAGGCTTTTCTTGGTTCATGGGGACCACCCACCAGAGGATGAGACAAGGCAAGAGCTGTCATGCTTGGATGTCTTGTGGCTTCCTGGTGACACCATACAGTCTGCTGCAGTTAATGGAAACCTTCTCGTTCCTCAGAGAAGCAGACTCTGAGACAAGCCAGCTCTCAGCATCTCTGAAACACATCCTGTCCCACCAGAGGAGCTCCCAGCCCCCTGCCAGGTCATCACCAGGCTTGGCTGTAGAGCACCTCAGCCCAAATCCCTGAAGGCATTTCATTGCCCTTAGAAGGCAGTGAAGATGGTGAGGAATGCAGCTGGTATTCAACTCCTACCTTGGGCTCTGAGTTCCAGCCAAGAAGCCAAGTATCAAACAGCATGGAGTAATTCTCTTCTTCTGCTGCTGCAAATGCTCAGAGACTCTTTGTCTATAAATCACTCACTGTTTTGAGAGGCAGGGCTTGGATGCTTGCTGGCCACAGAGACCCAGGCTGTTCTGGTTTAGGGTAGGGAGGATGCTGGCAGGATCAGCAGTTCTCTGGGAAAGTGTTCAGAAGTGACTGGATTGTCAGCACTGGTACCACAAGGGAAGTCTGCCCGTGTGGGCTGTATCAGAAGGAAGGAATGACAGGATCCTGTCTACTATGCCCCCATAACCAGAATGGATCGTTTGGGTTGGATCCTCAGTTTCTGCTGGCTGAGATTTCATGGCTTCTGTCTTTGAAATTTCCTTATGCAAAGCCCAGAAGTCCAAATGGCATTTTTCAAGAGCTTTCAGCCATAATGTTTCTTTTTGGGAAGTCAATGGTCTGAACACAGATAATTATCAGCCAAAAATGACTGAAAACCACCAGCAATTTTCGGTTCTGATAAAAGTGCTATTCTCCACTTGACAGTGTCAACAACCGTTGTTTTTTGCTCCTTGTCTTCTGCAAGAGGGGTCAAATATCTCCAGGCAGTGATCCCCTGGGATCTCAGCAGTTTATCCATCTCTGTCACCCACCACAGTCCGTTCTCCCAGGACTATTTCTGTTACTTCAAAGAGATGCAGAATACTACCTCTGGCATGGGGTCCAGGTTGTGTGTGGATGGGAACAGTATTTATGGAGCTCGCTATCTTGTGCTTCACTCCACAGTTAAGATTCAGCTCAGAGAGGAAGGATAAACCACAGCTTAGAATGGTGCTGGCTGATAAAGTCTTGGTGACAGAGGGCAACAGATTAGAGAGTAAACTCAAGTAATAAAGCCCATGACTATGAGAGACTGTAAGAGCTGGAAAGATTGCTGATGAAGCAGATGGGGAGTAGAGTCTCTTCCTCTGACTATGTCCTGGACTTTTCTTTGCAGGCAGTCCCAGATTAGGGACTTAACATCAGGTTGATGAGGTTGTCCCATAAGGAAGGCAGGCCGGGCTGGTCGAGTGGCTCCTCAAGGGTCATTGTGCTACAGTGCAAAAAAAGAAGAGATGGTATGGGTTGGGACTTCTCAGAAGAGGCAAACAGAAAACAGTACACCATGGTTCTTACTTTGACTCCAGTGTTGCCATCCGGAGAAAAGTGCAAGAGAATCAATGAGCTTCAGTAAATCCAAGGCTGACTGTGCACTGTCCCAAAGAGCTTCCCTGCAAGGCAGCTTTGGGGTGTTGTTCCTGACCAGCAGCTCAGAGCCCACCCACTATTGTCTCCTCCCTCTCCCCGATAGAAGGGAGGAAACAATCAGAAGGGCAAAACTGTGAACTCTCATGGGTCAAGATAAAGACAGTTTAGTGGGTAAAGCAAAGCTGAGCGTGGAAACAGAGCAGAGCAAGGAAATCACTCACTGCTTCCCATCTGCTATGAGGTGTCTCCAAGGAAGAAGGACTTCATCACATCTAACAGTTACTTGGGAAGACAAATGTCATTACCACGAATGTACCCCTTGTTCTTCCTTTCCCCATAGCTTTTATTGCTGAGCATGATGTCATCGAATGTGGGACATCCTTTTAATCAGCTCAGATCAGCTGTCTTGTCTTTGTTTCCTCACCATTTCTTGCATGCCCTTAGACTACTACTAGTGAGGAGAGAGTCCCAGTGACAGAGAGGGGAAAAACTGCTGTGTGAGCACTTTTCAGCGTTAGCCAGGGCACTTTTGTGTTATCAGCATAGTCATACATCCAAAACACAGCACCCTATGGGCTGCTGAGAAAAATTCTCTGCATCCCAACCAGAACTGGTTCACACCTCCATCAGTTTGCCTGGTTCCAGCATCCAGCTGCTCGTACTTCTCTCTGGCAGTTTTTTTCAATCTATTGTGGAAATCCAGGCTCTCTTCTCAGATCCTGCATTAATTCATGGCCACACCAGATAAAAATCATCCTTTAGTTAATCTTTTTTTTGGCCTTGACCTTCCAGAGCATGGTTTAGATCATTGTTGCTGTTGGGGGCAGGATTCTTCACAATCTTGATAAATCAATCCAACTCTGAGAAATCAATCTGATTTTTTTCATGTTATATCTACTTCTTTCTGTAACGTTGTTCATCAGTTAGGTGACCTCCTTCCTGATCATGTTTCTCATAGCTTTTTGGAAGTGGCAAGGTAATATTGATATCCTGTAATTTCAGTCACGGTCTTTTCCACAGTCCCACACAACAGGTTACACAACACCACAAGCCTTCTAGAGCAGGGCCCAGCCATACCATGATTTTTCTGAAGATCTAGATAATGATTAATGTCTAATTACCACATATTTCTACCTGGCAGATATGAGAAAGTGTCTGGGCAGTTTTGTGTCTGAGGTCAGACTTCATGACAACAGAATTTTTTCCAAGGTGCCTTGACCTGTCCTTTCTGCTCCCATTCTCTTCTAAAGATTGAACTTTCACCAGATCCATCAGGTTCATAATTAGAGGGCCCCTTCATAAAGGGCTTTTTGTTACTGTGAGACATCAAGGTATTTTGACTGGGGGGAGACCTATTGTAGCTGCACGACTGCGATTCCTCTTAGCACATGGGGGAGTCTTACAGCTGCACTGGAGGAGATTTGCTAACCTCTTGTTACCCGTTATTTGTCTCACAATTCATGTTACAAAGCTGAACAGTCCATCATAGCTAACCCACCGACCTCGAGGGCTGGGAACACTTTTTTCCATGGCCTGAAAGAGAGGTCCAGGTTATTTTCTTGTGAGATTGAGAATTTCAGAAGTGAAAGCACGAGCAGAGACGTTGCTGTACACCAACCATGCACCATCAAGGTGAAGGGTCTGAAGCACAAGTATGATGAGGAGAGGCTGAGGGAGCTGGGGGGCTCAGCCTGGAAAAAAGGATGCTCAGTGGGTACCTTCTCTTTCCCTCCAGCTCCCTGACAGGAGGTAGGAGGCAGATGGGTGTTGGTCTTTTCTCACAGCTGACAAGAGACAGGACAAGAGGAAACAGCCTAAAGTTTCCCCGGGGGAAATTTAGGTTAGATATTAGGGGAAATTTCTTCCCTGAAAGGTTGGTCAGGCACTGGCATAAGCTGCCCAGGGTCATGGTGGCATCACCATCCCTGGATGTGCTCAAAAAGTGTGTGGATGTGGCTCTTGGGGACATGGTTTAGTGGTGACCTTGGCAGTGCTGGGTTAATGGTTGGACTCAAAGATCTTAGAGGGCCTTCCCAAGCTAAATGATTCCATGATCAAGCAGACCTGAGGGGAGACCTGGTTTTGTCCTGGAGCAGCGCTGACATTCCTGTTAGGCACTGGAGGTGCACTGAAGGTGCACTGCCCCAAATCTCAAGTAGACATAGACTGCACATGTTCAGAGCAGCAGGGGTAAGTCTTGTCACAGCTAGGCCTGATGGAGGATCAGACCATGACAGTCATACCTGACAGGGAACCTTGAGAGCCACAGTTCTCTGTTGGCCCTTCCCCGGGATAGAAATGCCAGATGCATACACTGCCCACTCAGGGAACAGGGAGCAGGGAACACAACTGCTCAGCATTCTCTTCAAATGCAGATCCCAAGCTGTTGGGAAAGGAGCCTCTGTGGAGGTCAAGGCTGAATGATGGCCACAGGAATGTTTACCCTCCGGCCAGGAGGTCATGGGGACAGAAGGTGCAGGGAAGGGCAGAGTGCTCTTTCTTCTCTTCTGAGCCTCAGTGGTGGAGGTGGTGTGTGCCTGACATTTAATCTTCCCTTGGCTAGGTGCTACTGGGACTTCCCCACTTGGCATACAGCAGGTGTGAACAGAGATGTTTTTCCTGTGTACTTTGGAGTGGTGGGGCTGGAGAAGGTTTAACCTTCATCACCCTGGAGCCTGCCATGGTCCTTGATGGCCTTCTTTGTGCCAGAAAAGATGTTACACTGTGCACATGGAATTCCTTCAGTGGTGCACACCAAATGTTCCCTGAGAAAGGGCTGTTTATCACAGGTGGATCCTGGCAGCTACAGGCTCTCAGATATTGTCATTTTGGAACATTGCTGGCGAACCTGTTGCTCACACTGAAGCAACTTGTCTGGACAGGACAGGTGATCCTCTGGTGCATAAGCAGAGGGAGTGCCCCTGAGTCACCCACAGGGCATCTGATTTCCAGATGTGGCCCACACACTTCATTGCCTTTCTCCCAGGAGACGAGGCCACAAGTTCTGGGGTCATCCCATCACTGATCTGTATCAAAAGCAGGGAGCAGAGCTGGGACTCAGGGCTTTTCACAGAAGCAGCTTCCACTGTTAGCAGGCGAAGGTTGCCACATCCTGCAGCTACCAGGGAGATGGGAGCAAAAGGGGATGGTGGGGCATCCTCTCATTCATGAGGAGCATCTGTGTCAGTTCTCTGTCTGAAGCTGCAGGAGGAATGAACAGCAGAAGCAGCCTGATCCTGCAGCAGGGAGGGTCCTTGGCAGCTCTTTCCATCCCTGCATGTGAGCTGAGGACAGGGATCTATTTGGGGTCTGAGTGGTGCCTATGAGGGGTTGGGGAGGCTCTGCTGTCAGACACAGGGTTAACATGAGAAGAGTCAATGTAAGCACTGGACAGGAACATCAGATAAGGAGGCAGAGAGAGCGAGACCCAGACATCACAACAGCCTGACGGAATAACATCTCAAGGTCTCCTCGAGGGGAACGTGTTTCCCTGCAGGGGGGAATGGTTGCAGCAGCTCAGCCCCCAGTGGGAGGAGGTTCTGGGTCTCAGGATGGGGCAGAGAATGGGGAGGGCCTGGAATGGGGAGGCCAATCAGCAATGAGTGACACCTTCCACTCAGGAGGGGGATATAGACCCAGGTGGATCATGTGTTCGGGGAGCGGGTCTTTGGAATGGGTCTGTAACCTGCTCTCTGCGCGCAGAATAAGCACACCCTGATCATAACAAGGATTTATTGTGACTTTGGTTACCGCAAGTCACATGTCCCTTCTTGCTGACTCTATGTGGTGGCAGTGTCCCTCAAGCACTGTGAAGATGGCCAAGACTCTGAAGACCCAGAGCAACTGCATATGGCATTATGTACATGTGGATACACCACTAGACCCATAGTGAGGAGATCCTATTCTCTTCTCTGGGTGACAGAATGGACTAGGTACAGATTGCCCTCGAGTCCTGACTCCAACCCCTCCTCTGCCCCCTCGCTGTCCCACACAGTTTTCCCTCAAGCACTAGAAAGAGCTGGGTAAAACCAGTGATGAACACTCAGGCATTGGTCCAGCACATGGCAGCCAGAGGTAGGGAGTTTCCACAAGTTCTGCTCATGATTTCCCAATCCAGGAGAGCACCAGAGAAATTTGGGGTTGCCCATAGATCTTGGCCATTGCCAGGGTAAATCCCCACAGTTTAAAAACTCCTTATAATTAGTGAACCTACTGATTACGAGTAACAGTGGAACAATCCATTATTAGTGATGTGTGCAGGCTCTGCATTCCTCTGGCTCTGCTGCTCCTGCAGGAATGTGGGGACTGATCTAAATAGATGAAACTGTCTCATCTGTGTTGTGTTTGGTGCTCTAATAGTTCCAGGTACTGCTCTCTAAGTCTTTGGCAATTACCTGCTTCTTAATCCTCCACATTCACCAGCTTCCAGGTAATGCAGCCAGGTGGATTTGCACTGAATCACATCTATTACAAAAAAGGATTTAGAAACTCTATGCTTGGAGGTCACTTCACTGTTTGCACCACAGGAACTGGTAGGATTGTCAAAACGTGAGCTTTCAAACTTCCTCCAAGTGTCAGCACTCAAACCAAGTCCTATTGTCAAAAGGTTCTGTTTCCCAAAAAAATTCTCAATTACTTATGCTGCCTGTGAGTTTCCTCAGTTTAAATAAGTTGTCTTTTGCACCTGTCAGGTAGCAGGTTCTGGATGGGTGAAATGAAGGTAAGCACTGTCCCTTCATCAGCACTGGCAGCCAGAGATAGACAGATCTGGGTGAGCTAGTAGATGCACAGCTCTGCAGGGCTGCAGCAGAGTTTTCTAGAGGGAAGGCAGAACAGTAACCTCTGATCATAGCATGGTGCTATGTCCCAGGAATAGCTTTCTTTTCTTTACCAGGAGGGCACCATGCCTAGAACCGAGAAAGATCACCTAATAACAGTGTGCATCCAGTGGAAAGGAAATTCTACTCTTATGCCATTTGCACCCATCTCATCAGGGAATTGCCTGTCTGGCTTGTTCTCAGGTGAGGGAGGTACAAGCCTTCTAGCATAGACAGTAGAGACCTGTCAACCACAGGGATCATGGTACTTTGGCAGCCTAAGATTTAGTGCATCTGCTTTAGCATTGTGTTCCCTTCTCACCGCCTGTCTAAGCCAGATTTATCCCAGAGACAACAGAATGAGTCGCTACCATGATTTCCTCCTTGGATTGTGATTGTGTCAGGACTACTCCTCAGATAGGATTTAATCTGTGACACTTACCTCTTTTGCTTATGTTGCACTCTGACCACAGAGCCTGAGGAATGCCAGAGCTTGGGACAGAAGGTGACAACCGCCTGATTTCATTCGGTCTATCAATGTGCAGGAACTTTTGGCCTGGACAAAGGTGGCCTGAGCCTGTCCTCACAGAAAGGTATGGCCAAGGGGTGGCTTTGCTAGAGACTGCTCATGTAGGCAGCTGGCAGGTTACCTTCCTCCTTTACAAGTGTTTTAGATGCTCCTCGTCTGTCAACCTTACAAGGATCTGGAATGGGGAAAAAAACCTACAAAATCCATCTGAAACAGACTGTGCTGTGGGTCTCCATTGGAGCAACCAGTGAAATCAGAACAAAACAGGAACAGGCTTTTTTACAGACAGAAATAAGGTCTTTGGGATAGATCAGAGCTCAAAGCAGGCATCATTAAGGGATGCATAGATAGAGTTTTGAGGAACTGCTGGAAAATTAGTATAGGAAGCTTTCAGGATGGTCATACAAGCATCTCATTATTTGCCATGTAAATATGACATTATTGGTGAGGGCTTCCTCAGTACATAGAACTTCCATAGAGACACATTAGTTATCTACCATGGTGTGGCCTGGCTTGCTCAGTGTTTGATGGATGGCAAATTTCCTTGAGATTTTTAGTGTCTTTCCAGGAGTCCTCCAATCTGTGTAACTTCCAAAGCAAAGAAATGGTGCCTTATGTGTTCTCTCATAGTCCAATGTTTCTTAGATTCGACACTCCACAGGGTCACCAACGCAGATTAGAGGGAGGGGAGTGCTTTGCTCTTTCAATGTGTCTTCATTGGGATTCATGAAGCAGAGAAAGAACTCAAAGCAGCAAAGTTGTAATTTATTGGGTGGATCTGGGCAGAAATTGTGAAAGGTTCCCCACAAAAACAGCGGTTACATTTTCAGATGGGAGTGAAGGTTGTAGGTGTTTTGTCTAGACTGTCTCTCCTTTTGATGGAGTTGGAGACTCCCAGCAATGAAAATCTGGCTGGGCTTTAAAGACTTCCTTTGATATTTTCGGAAGGGACTGTAAATCCTTCTGAACACAGACGGGTACAGAAGGCACAGTCTGGCCTAGGTGAGAAATCTGGTGTTTTGTAATTTAGTGTAACTGAGAGTGAAATAAGCGATAGACCTCAACCTGTCAGTCCAGACAGTTGTACAGATAAATGAATAGAGGAATGCTATGGGAAGCAGGATGAAATACACCTGGTCAACCAAACAGTACAAGCCAAACAGTCATCCCAGAGTTTAGTTTAATTTCCTTATTTACCCATTTATATGGATATATATATATACTTATATATATATATATATATATATACTTATACCATATGTATATACTTATTTATCCACCTTAAAGTGGATACACAGCAGTGAATAACTCTTTTGTACCAAAGACTTCTTTCCAAATACGTTCTTTCCAAAAATGATGAACTCTGAGGCTTTCAATAAGAAATCTCAGTAGGCAGCAAGTTAAGAAAAGCTGAGCTGCTTCCTTAATATTAGGAGGGTAGGCACAGGGTAGAAGATGTATTAAGCTGATTAATAAGGGGGGAAAAAGCTGTTTTGGTTCCTGGAATTAGGAAATGTGGCTTAAATCAAAAATGTAAGCTAAAGAGAGCTTGTGGAATTACAGATGTAGAAGCATCACTAGTTCTTCAGCCTGGATCTATTCACAGGGTTCAGCATATAAAATACACTCTCAGGTGTCCCCAGGCAAGCTGGGCTGGTCAAAAAGGATATAGTGAGAAGCTTCTGTTTGCTGAACAACTTTCTGTGTCAGAAATGTGGCTTGCTTAGACCTTGAACCAAGCATCCCATTATGGGCTTACAGCTGTCTCCCAGCCAGGGTAAGCAGGCTCATGTTTGCATGTTATAGAATCATGGAATCTCTTGCGCCTGCACACCCACAAGGAACATCGAGTCCAATTCCTGGCCCTGCACAGGACATCCCAACAATCCCACCATCTGGCTGAGAGTGTTGTCCAAACACTTCTTAAGCTCTGACAGCCGTGGGGCCATTGCCCTGGGGAGCCTGTTCCAGTGACTGACCATCCTCTGGGGGAAGAACCTTTTCCTAATACCCAGCCTAAATGTACCCTGACACAGCTTCCAGCCATTCCCTCAGGTCCTGTCACTGGTCACAGAGAGCAGAGATTGGTGCTGCCCCTTGTGAGGAAGTTGTAGAGAGCTATGACATCTCCCCTCAGTCTCCTTTTCTCCAGGTCAACAAATCAAGTGCCCTCAGCTGCTCCTTGTATGGCCCATCCAGACCCTTCACCATCCCAGTGTCCTTCCTTTGGATGCTCTGTAATAGCTTTAGATCTTTCTTATATTGTGGTGCCCAAAGCTGCCCCAGGGCTTGAGGTGAGGCCACCCTAGGTCAGAGCAGAGCAGGACAATCCCTTCCCTGACCCAGCCCCTGATGACCCACCAGGACATGGTTGGCCCTCCTGGATGGCAGGGCATTGATGACTCATGGCCAACTGGCCACCGACAAGGACCCCCACATCCCTTTCCATGGGGCTGCTCTCCAGCTTCTCATCCCCAATCTGTCTGTACATTCAAGGTGCTCCATCCCAGGTCCAGAATCCAGCACATGCCTTTGTTAAACCTCATACAGCTGATGCTTGTTCAGCCTGGAGAGGGCTTTGGAGTGACCTAACTGTAGTCTTCCAGTACCTGAAGGGAGACTGCAGAAAAGATGGAGGAAGACTATTTACGAGGGTATGGAGTGACAGGACAATGAGGGAATTGCTTCAAACTGATAGAGAGTAGGTTTAGATTAGATATTAGAAAGAAATTCTTCCCTGTGAAAATGGTGACACCTTGGCACAGGTTGCCCAGAGCTGTGGCTGCCCCATCCCTGGAAGTGTTCAAGGCCGGGTTGGATGGGACATGGGAAAACCTGATCTAATGGAAGGTCTCCCTGCCCCTGCAAGGGGTGTGGAATGAGAGAAGCTTTAAGGTCTTTTCCAACCCAAATCATTCTATGATTCTATCATTGTCCAGCCCTCTCATTTGTCTATGTCTCTCTGCAGGCCCTCTTGGTTATCCACAAACTTACTTATTATACCTTCAATTTCTGCATCCAAGTACTTTATGAAGACATTTTAGAGCATGTTGCATGCGTATCTTGCTTTGGTTGAAGACTAAGAGCCACTAGTAGGCCAATCCATCTTTAAGGTAGCTGTGGGACCTAAAAAGGACCTCAACCTGACAAACTCCAGGTACTTTTAAATCTGATCTCTGGAATTACAGACCAGAGCTGGTTTCAATCCAAAGTCTGCTTTCCGCCTCTGTCCAATAGGCAAAAATGCAAGATGATGAAATGAAAGGTGATAATCGGGAAACAAATGGCTTAAGTGTCTTAACAGCAGTTGAGTTTTGTGGTCATGGTGCTTTATCCTCATCAGTATTCCCATCCCAGCGGGGCAGGAGTGGCTCTGCTGCAGGTAGCTCATCAGTTGCAGCTAATTCTCTTGAATTAAGCTACTGTCATAACTAAAAATAGCTCATGTAGGGAGGAAGCTGTGGTTGAAAGGTCTTTACCTGAGCTAGCACTGCTCCTCCAGCACAGTGAGAAACAGCTGCTTTCACAATGACCTGATGGGAAGGGTCCGTGGGTACTATGAATGGGACAATTATAAAAACCTTTTCAAAATTATCCCATATTTCCTCAGCAACAAGGGCGTGATTTATCTCATCCTAAGATGCACACCTAAACCAGGCTGAATCACACAGTAAAAGAACTGGTTTCTCCTCATGCAACTATAAAGGAAATCCAAAGTCTGGCTCAGATGCAGACATGTACATCATAGGCTTCTAAACTGAGGTGGTGAGATTCAAACATCCCTCTCTTTAATAAGTCCAGAAATGGGAAGACCATGTCGTGAAGTCTTTAATTAATTGATGATAAAAGCTAATGAAGCAAAGAAAGCACCGAAACCTAGTAACTGTCTTTGGCGGGGCCAAGTCTGTGATTTCTCAGAGTTCATTTCCATTGCCTCTGGGGAGGTGAAGCAGCCTAGGAATTCAATGGAAGACCTTTCTGAATTTTACCTCTCTAATTTGGTGTATGAGTTTGTGACAACTCAAATACTCTGGGACTAATTTTACAAGCTGCTCAGGTTGGTTCATGCCCTGTGAAAAGAATAGTGCTGTTGTCCAAGAATATTATTATAAAGGAATCTAGTAAATTTCTAAAAAACATAATTAAAAATTTTGCAAGATATCTGCAGCATTACGTAGGCCAAAGGGCATGACTAAATACTCAAAAATGTCTATCTCTGGTCCAAAAGATCATTCTAATTTTATCTTCTGAGGATTCTCTTGTCAAATTTCGGATATCTCTGAGTTAGAGTTTTGTAAAGACATACTCTATAATCTAATTTTCAAGTTCAGGAGTAATGCTCTGTTTTCTCACAACTCTTACCTGATTTCCAGAACCTTGATGTATGATGGAAATAAGTCATCCCACTTGCACACAAAGAGAATGTGGGGACACCAGTGGTGAGGCTGAGTGTCATACAACCCCTTTGGCTGTCTTTCAGAGGTGTTTTCCAAGTGCTTTCATGTTGGTCTGACAATGGATAAAGGAACCCTGATCTGGCTCCCAGGGCCAGTGTGGTCACGTGCCCAGAGGGAGGGTGGAGGGGAGCAGTGTTGTGTCTCCATGGCCAAGTCTTGTTTTGGCATAACAAGGACTTACTGTCTCACTCATCCAGGCTGGGGTAATGCCAGTGATCTTCGTCCTGAGATCATGACATAACTTCTGATGACATACTGATGGAGACAAAAATCTGAAATAAATAATGTTATCTCCCTTTTCCAAAAGGCTTTAGGATTGTGCAAGGGGAGCTAGTCCACTGTCCCTCTTCACGTGTTTAGGAAATGGGGTAAATGAGCCAGACAACATTTAGTACCTCATTAATTTTGCAATGTAACTGCAGCCATTAATAATATTTCCAACAAAGAAGAAAAAGACAATCCAACAGGCTAAAAGGTAGGAGAGGTGGGAAGAGCTGCTCAAACACAGGGCCATCACCATAAAATTAAATCATTTTCTTTGTTGTTCCCTGAGAACAGGCTGTGGGTGCTTCCCTTGAAGCCATTCTTAATGTGGACAAATCTAAGAAAAAATGGATAAGATAAATAACAGGTGATACTCACACAGCTTTTAAAGGCATCCAAATTTGAGACTGATGATCTACTAACCATCCTCATTAGCCCACGTCTTAAACCGGTTCTGTTGTGTGAAAAATGCAAGGGGACAAATGCAACACCAGCTTTTGAAAAGCCCTCAGGGGCAACCCAAGGATTCACAGACCCTTAAGCCCATCAGAAGAAATGAAGGTAGAAGTAAGGAACGGAATTAGTATATTCAGTGATAAAGGGTAAATGTGGTAGGAGAAAAAAAGGGGAGGGTCTGAGAAGAGAAAAAACATTAATTAAAGGTGCCAACAGGCATCTGGTCCAAGGCGTAGTTGTTGAGTTTCCAGTGTCTCCAAAATGAGCCCCCGTCAAACCCACCTAAAGGAATTCAGTTGATGTAGGCTGATAGCCAGTCAAGAGAAATGCAATGAAAGAAGGTTCAGTGGGCATTTTGGGAGCAGAAGGCAGAAGAAAACAAGAACTGGGAGAGTATCACAGAAATCTGTGCCTCTGCCAGGTGACAGAGCTTTGCCAGGAGAACAAGGAAATAACAGTTTTAAGAAACCCAGGGACGAACTGCTGCCTGTGTGCACACAGCAGTGGGCTGCACAGATGTTTTAACCATGTGAGGAAGAGTTCATGGAAGCAGTGAAGGCAGATTCTTGAATGTCCTCAGGATGATCAAAAAGACGTGTTCACGGATGGGAGGGAAACTGCACCAGATCTGATCTACAAAACTATGCAGTAGGTCCACTGAAGTGAAGAGGGATGACCAGAGTGGGAGACTACCCTCTTCCTGATCTGCAATGAAATACATATCTCATAGGTTCAGGATTCAGAACTTAGAAAAGAGATGACAAAAGAGAAAGCAGATATGATTCTATGTAATATCCATGAATCAGTTCCTTGCACTGGTCTTGAATCTTTGCTTCCCTTGCTGACTCCAGCAGGTCCTGCTTTACTGCCCCAGCCAGTTTCACATGCTTTTGACTCGAGAACTAAGAAAATGTTTGTTTCGCCAGGCTTTTCCTCCTGCCGCTGCTCAGAGCAATTCCCACGCTGTGAAGCACTTTTGTGGAAAAATTCAGCTTCAGAAGGAATTTTCAAGCCTGCTGTGTGTGCAGTGTGCTCTTACTATGTGTGAACTGACAGTGAAATGATTATAAAAATGAGTGTGAGTGAAATGGCTATAAAAGTGAATATAACTGAAATATAAAATTGATATAAGTGAAATGATAAAAGCATGCGTCACTGAACCCATCATGATAATGACACAGAGTGGATATGTCAATTACTGCTACCACTTCCCTGACTCTTCTGCCTTGCCAAAACATCATTAACTTCATAGGATCCATGTCTTCTGCTTTTTTTCTCCCATTCCATCCTGGGCCAGATAGGCCCAGGTTCTTCTGAAGGATCTCTGTCTGCATTGAGTTTTAAGTGCTTAGTGTATCTGGTGCTGGAGTACTCAAAAATGGAGCCATTGTTGACAGGTACTGCTGGTGCCGCTTCCTTATGAAATCCAGACTGTAGTGAGGTGCCTACAAGGAAGCTGAACTCTTTTGAAAATCTCCAAAACAAGCAGCTCCTGGTGCAGTTTTTCCAGTTGAGTTCTGCACAGAAGCTGCTCAAAGGGAGAAGGAAATTTCTGGTTTAGGGGGTTTTTAATAGAAAAGTGCACTTTTTTCATCAAATTGAATATTTCCTTCAGAACGTAATAGTTTTTGCCATAATGTCTCAAGTTTCCAATGGGAAAGTTGAATCCTGATGAATTGACTGGCAACCTCCAATGCCCAGTCAAATCACTTGCTGGGTCAAACAAAACTGTATTTGATTTTACAGTGATACTGAACTGTATAATGGGAGGCAGCTGCTTGGAACTGTATCTCAGATAATCCTGCTAACAGGTTTCCTAATTGGACCCTCAGAGTGTCTGTGATGTCATAAAGACATGAATGCTGGAGACCTGTTCTCCATGTGGAGAATAGATACATAAGGAAAGCAAGTTTTGATGCTGTTCTGAAAGATGTTTCAATCATGCTTGATCGGATTAGCTGGCCTTTCTGATTCCTGGCTGTTGGTCTTTGTAAGTGGAGATGGACAAACTGTAGGAAAGAGGAAAAAAATCCTAGAAGAATATATTCCAATTGTTCTCGCAAGCTGAAAAGCAGGAGCATTTGTTCTCAGTTGAAGACAGTGTTTTGGCTGAACTGATTTCAAGAAATTCAGTCTATTTAACTGAGTCAGTTTGCATGCAAATGATGTATTCTGAGGGTCTTTGTGAAAATAAAACATTTTAATATTAAGATATTTGCAGCCTTTGCCTCCACAAATAATTTGACAGCCTGATGCTGATTTGCCAAGTCTTGAATTGTCATTCTACAAGCATATTTGACAAAGCAAATATTAGTCAAAACCCTTTTCTCTGTCTCTGCTATTGGTTCATTGCTTTGTTCTATCTTCTGCTGACATCAGCATCAGCCAGCAGAAGCCCAAAGAAGCCCCAGCACAACTCAAAGGGAATGGGGCAGGAGGCAATGACTACCCAGGACAGTCAACAGGCCCAGATCTTCTCTGGTGAACACTGTTGTGGTTGTGTGGTAGGTCCTGAAGAAGGACTCCTCATCATGAACTGTAGTGACAGGACAAGGAGTAATGGGTTCAAATGGAAAGCAGGGACATTTAGGTTTGATATACAGAAGAAATTATTCCCTGTGAATGTGGTGAGGCCCTGGCACAGGTTGCCCAGAGAAGCTGTGGCTGCCCCATCCCTGGAAATGTTCAAGACCAGGTTGGATGGGGCTTGGAGCAACCTGGGATAGTGGAAGGTGTCCCTGCTCATGGCAGGGGGTGAATTGTGATGGGCTTTAAGACCTCTGTCATTCATTCTAGGACAGAGTCAGTCTGGGTAACTTGCCACAAATTCCTCTCACCTTAAGGTACCTGTCCAGATTTTTACACAGACCATCTCCTCAGGAGCAAACCAAGGGCGACATTTTTATTTTTCTCCTCCTTGGACTTTTTTTGTCTATACCTAAATCTGTGTGCAACCCAACATCAATAACAGCTGCTTCTGGTGACAAGTGGTGGATACCCAGAACTGTTCGGGTCTGGGCAATGTTGCTTTTTCAGAGCCTTGCATGGGTAGGCATGGACAGAGCTGGAAGCTCAACAGCAAATGTGGGAAAAACTGAAGAATTTTTCGTTAGTGAATGTGGTAGAAAATGCAGTTTTTGTGTGGGGAGACATAGTCTGTGAGCTGCCCAGCGCATGTTCCTCTCACTTTGAATATTGTGTGCAGTTTTGGTCATCACAATATAAGAAAGATATTAAGCCGTTAGAGAATATCCAAAGGAGGGCAATGAATGTGCTGAAGAACTTTGATGGGAGGTGTGTGTGAGGAGCAGCTGAGGGTGCTTGGTGTGTTTAGCTGGAGAACAGGAGACTGAGGGGAGACCTCATTGAAGTTACACTTCTTTGGAGGGGAAGAGGAGGGGCAGGCTCTGATCTCTATGGTGACCAGTGACAAAACCTAAGGGAGTGGCCTGAAGTTGTGTCAGGGAAGGTTTAGTTTGGATATTAGAAGGAGGTTCTTCACCCAGAGGGTGATTGTGTGCTGGAACAGGCTCCCCAGGCCAGTGGGCACAGTACCAAGGCTGACAGAGCTCCAGGAGTATTTGGATGATACTCTCAGGGGCATGGGATGACTCTTGGGAATGGTTCTGTGTAGGGCCAAGAGTTGGACTTGATAGTATTTGTGTGTCCCTTCCAACTCAGCATATTTTGTTAACTATGGAGAGAAGAGCAGCCAGCTGTGCAGACCATTGGAGTGTCTTATGAAGAGACAGTGGCACAGCTGGAATCCAAGTCTCCCTGTCCAGTGTCAGCTCTCTCAAGCACACCTGCCTGTATGTTGTCACACAGATCACAGTAGGTGTAGGCACACCCTGCACACCCTGACCATGGCAGGACATGGTCATTTGGCTCCACATGCAGCATCCTTGAGAACTGCCTGACTCTCACGTGTGGCACAGGGAAGGCAGTGATGCTCTTCTAAGGGCCCTTCAATGAGCAGAGTAAAGCAAACAGTGCAGAATCTGAGCACGAAGCACAGAAATTGTTGCATTTCAGTTGGTCTCAAGCAGCTCGTTCGTTGTGAGACACTGCTCTTGGTATGGCTGAGGGAGGGGAAACTGCAGAAAGAGCTGGGGGAGATGTGCTGGATTTCACAGACTGAGTAAGTCACCTGTTTCACCACAGAAACAGCCCTGGGTATTGACTTCCTATCTCCCATCCTCATCAGGCATTAGGGAATGCTGGTGATTGTCTCCTTGAAGCAAAATATCAGTGTTCCAGGTCACTTTTTGGAATATAACTTGGCAAAGAACTGGGCAGGTGATGGTTAGGGAAGCAGGGAACATGATACAGACACAACTGGTGGCAGTGTCAAACCTTTGCATTTATAGCTTTCAGCAAACACCAGCTCCTGGAATCATGAAGTGAGCATCTTTTCTTTGAAAAAAACATTTCCCAGGCATCTAAAAGTTCAGAATTCAGAAGGAAAATAATAGAACCAAATATCCTTCACTGTTAACCCTTTTCACCAAACAAGATGGCAGTATCAGAGTCATGAAGGTCTGGTTTTGTTGGGATGAAAAGTAAATTATAGGAGTTCAGTGTATCCTTGACATAATCTCATTTATTTACTGAGAACGCAGGCTGGGGCCTGTTCCCCTGTGCACTGCAGAGCATACACCACCAACCTTGCTCCAAAATCCCACACCTGCCCCTCCATGCCCAGGAAGCCCTGTGCCATGCCCTGTCTCCTGTCACCGAGCAGCTTCTCCCACACTGAGCTCCACCACTTGCAGCCTGACTCCAGGACCTGATAATGCAAATCCTGCACTTACACAGCTTTATGTCTGAGGTTCTCCCATGGGAATGGGCAGCAACTATAAGGATGGTGCTTTTTACATCTGATTGTTAAAACTGGATTGACTTTTGGAGAATATGGTTGGAAGTTACTCTGCAGCCATTACTGGAATGGAACTGTTGTGCACTGAGGTGGTTGCATTGAAAATCTGATGTCTCTTGAAGATAAATTAATATTTGCATCACTCTTAAAGTACATGGGGTATTTGAAGGCTGGAGATGGACATCTCTGATGTTGAAAGCAATACTGGATTTGCTTGCACTATTGTGACAGGAATTCACTGATGCAGGTGGAGACAGCAAGGAGGTAGAAATGTACTGTCTGATGGAACTGGAGCATTGCCAGGATTCAAAGTATTATTGGGATATTAAATTAGTAGAGTTATTCCAGATTTTTTCAGAGGCTCTGCGCAGTCAACTCTGCACCAGAATTCTCAGAACTGTAGTCTCAGGGTGGTTCAGAGCTCGTAATGACTAGTGCCTGGAGTGACAGAACAAAGAGGAATAGATTCACACTGACACAGAGTAGGTTTAGATTAGGTATTAGGAAAAAATTATTTACTGTGAAGGTGGCGATGCCCCAGCACAGATTGCCCAGAGAAGCTGTGGCTGCACCACTCCTGAAAGTGTTCAAGGCCAGACTGCATGGAACTATGAGCAATCTGGTCTAGTGGAAGGTGTCCCTGCCCGTGGCAGGAGGTTGGAACTAGATGAGCTTTAAGGTCCCTTTCAACCCAAACTGTTTTTTGATTCTGTGATTCTTTAGTTCTGCTGGAGCACTGCTGGATGGAGAGGCTTTGACACACTCCCATCCCCACTTCACAAAAGCATCCATCAAAGGCAGCTTGATCCAGCCCCAGCAACTGCCAGGAACAGTGTGGAGATTACTCAGAGGGCCCTGCAGGACGCTGAACTTTGGTTTGTGGCTATGAGGAACAGTTCAAGAAAATGGGTGGGCACAGCTGGCTTGGAAGTGGAAATTTGCAGAGCACCTGTGAAGCCTGCTAAGGGGACTGAGGTTCCTTCCCCTGTCAGCCATCATCCTTCATCCATCACTCACCACAATAGCCTGGGTTCAAACAGTACTTTGTAGCTGTGATGTTCAGCAGTTCAGTGGGTCATGGTGGCTGTGTCAGCTCTAAGGCACAGTGTAGAAGATTTTGTCTCTCTCTGTACCTCAGTCTGAAGGGCAATGAAAGGCTTCTAATTCCAAAGCCAAGTCCAAAGTGCGTGAAAGAAACAACACAATTACTACCTTCCTCCAGAAACATTTTGCACAATTGAAACTGTGTGAGATAAAAGCAGCATGAAAATAGTTGAATGGGACTGCTGGACCAGCAGGGTGGTGCTGCTTGTCTCACTGTCATCCAAAGATGCCTCTTTCCACCTTAAAGAACCACAGGGACCTGGAGCAAGTCAGGCCATAGGTTAAACATGGTTTATACAGGATCAGGTTGCCAGCAAACATTCCAGCTATGATAAGGTGTCTGCCTAAAACCCAAGGTGCATGGCCACATCCTGAGTGGGAAAGCAGTCAAATCCCAAAGTATTCCCTAGACTACCCACATAAATGCCTCAATCTCTGTATCCAAGGCCAGCTCCCCTGGGCAGAGGAGTCATCCAGGGCTGAGAATACAACCAGAGCCTTGCTGTGCCTCCACACAGTAGCATCCAGCTCATCTCTGCTGCCTTCTAGGCTACAGGTGAAACCCCCCAGCCTAGGCTGTACAAAATGTGCCTGGTAGCATCACAGTTAAGTTACTTACCCATCCTGGAGGAAACAGAGAAAAAGGTGTCACGATACTGCTGTGGGGGACAGAGGACAAGAGGTGCCCGTTGCAGCTAACACCTATAAAAGCATCAAGCAGAGGAGAGTGCAGCAACACCAGAAGACAAACTAGAGAAGCATATTGTGCTGTCCTGCAACTGCCTCACAGACCTGCATCCAGCCTCCACCTCCTGCACACAGCAAAGCACTTCAGGGTACACCATACCTGTCCAGAGCTCCACAGCAGATGGTTTCCTTTCCTACACTCAGCCCTTCAAATACTTGGGACAGATCTGGTGGTGCAGCAGGGACAGGGTGGTCATATATCAGAAAGACAGGATTGCCATCCAGGGCTGCCAACAAGCCTGGTGTCTGCTCCTCGCTTAGTTATCCTCAGTCTCTCATGACCTGCACAACTCTGGACTCTCTGCTATCTCATCAAAACTTGCAGTGTACTTTAAGGAAATTCTTCTGTTTTGTTAGGATTTATTTCTCCAACTTCCAGTAATCTTGTCTAGTAAGAGTGAGATATGAAGTATGGCTTGAGAGAGAGAGGACTACAGATGGAAGAACTCATATCTGGCTCCACCAAGCTGCAAGGCTTGAGATGGCACCTTCTTTGGTATCCATTGACCCTTAATCAACTAGGGAACAGGCAGAACCATCAGAATTGATGGTAACAATGTAGAGGTGTTCTCCAAAAGTCTGGATCTTGGTTGCCCAGAATATTTTCTTTCTGATGCAGATCAGTGTTTGGCAGTGTGGTGGAGCAACGCAGAAGGAACCAGAAGGTGCCCACCATGATGATCTACCAGCTTTCAGGGGCTGTTTGCCACTTTGCTGCCAGAAGACTAGGCCGCTTGACCTCAGGGAAGACAGATTTAGGATGCTTGGACAGGATTTGGACATTCAGCCCTCCAGGCCAGAATCACTTTTCCTCTGAAAATGACAACTGAGGGGTCCTCAGTCGTCTCCAGCATCCAGCCTGAATGACACCTGCACCAGTAGGCTGGAAGCCTCTGTAAGCCAGACACCCCTGCATCAGAGTAGCCTCTCTGAGATCTCCTCTCTCCCCAGCTATCTTTGGCCCTTTCCCTGCTTTATTCTTCCATATTTTAATACATCAGGTGTTACTCAGACCCACTGATTGTTCTCCCTTTTGTGCTGGGGCAGACAGACAGGCTCCCCAAACAATAGACAGGCTTCACTGGTGACTGGGAAAGAGAGGTGGAAGATTTACTGCCATGAGGTAATTGGCAGGGGGAATTTGAACTTTCTTTGCTTCCGGAACTTTCTTTGCCTCCATTGTCCTGCCCTGTCAGCAAAGTGGAACCAGGGAGGGTCCCAAGTGTGGGGTGCTTGCAACAGGCAAGGTTTGTCTTCTGAGTGCCAGCTCCATTCACAGATGGGAGCCAGAACCTGAATTCTTGGGCTGGGATGGTTTTCTGCCTCTGGGTGCAGCTTACCCCACCTGCTTTGACACTTCTTTTGCCAGATTTCTCAACTGTATTTGGTTGGTGAACCCCCTCTCCCTTATTCAGAGCATAAAAATGTCCCAAGCCTATTTCATTTACGCCATCAGTAAGGGTTAAGCGTCTCTCTCATTCCTGTAATAGTGCATTAGGACATGACAGGCAGCATCACACACCAGATCATACAGGCGCGTGGGTGCACAGCAAGACCCACAGAAAGTCAGTGTGAGAGGTGAGGTCTTGTGGGCTCTGTGGGGGTGAGGAGGGATCTGTTTTTGCTCAGAAAAAAAAACACTTTTGCAACTTGCAACTACCCACATGGTGTTTTTGCAATCCCTTCCCTTCATGATGTGGGTGCGGCAGACGCAGACCAGGAAACACTGCACCAACAACACTGATCCTTTATCATTGTTTTTGCTGCGAAAGGCTGTTTTTTTGGGATCCACATCAGTCTACCATGTTGCTTAGATTCTTGACTGTTCCATACAGGTTCTCTGTATTTACTAAATGATTGGTTTAACCCAATATGGGTCTACTAGTTGCAGCTGCACAGCTTTGTCACTGCCTCTCCTGATGGCACTGGCTTGCTGAGTTTTCCAGATTCCTGAGGTTATGGTCTTGGACATGCTCAGGTCATTGCATAAGTGAGCTGGTGAGAAAACTAGCAAGAAGCTTCAAGATGGGATGTGTTGAAGGTCCTTTAGCACTGCCCTGCACAGACATATCCATCAGTTTATTAGGTGGAGACAGTAAGGTAGACTATCTAGGCAGCACCCCACTCCTTGTGCTCCACAGATGTCTCCCACCCCACAGACTGGGTGGGAGCATCAAGCAGGAACATGCATAACCCCAGACTTAGTCTATGTGCCCCAAAATCTCTGGTGCCTGAGTGGTGCGGGAAGGCCAATAGATGGAGTCCATGTCCAGGATCATGCCCTGGCCCCTGACACCCCTTCCAGACATCGGAGGGAGTTGTCCAGTGATATCCTGTCTCTGCATGTAACATCACACTTGTAGTTTTCCCCCCAGTATCAGCAGAAAAACCAGTGCTCCTCAGTTTTGTTAAAGCTCTAGATGAAGAACTTAAATGATACTAAAAGAGCTTTTTTAAGTCTTATTTAAGTTTATGAATTATGTGGGGTTTTTCCCTTTTTCTTCCTCTCTTCTCATATGTGAGTTCAGCAGCCATTCACAGCCAATGCTACAAAACCAGTCCTGGACACCCATGCCAGAAAAGCCTCACTGCACGAACATTTTTCTGCTCTTCTGCCACAGTGCTGGGAGCATGTGGCCTCAACTGGCCTTTTAATTCTCAGTCCTCACACTGGTATGGTAGCACAGATTGCTGGAGAGGGGAGATGGTTGGGGCAGGAGAGGATCCCAACTCTTTCTGGCCCCAGTGTTTCTGCCAATCCACCAAGATATTTGGGCACAGGATGTTGGCTGGCCACCTCTTGTCAATGCCAGTGTCATGCCTCTGGCAGCAACCAGCACTACCCAGCTCCCAGGAAATAGAAGAGGGTAGTTTGGTACGCTTCTTTCCTGGCTGAGCTAGTTAATAGTTGGCCATGCCACAAAGTGGAATGATTTAAACTACTTTTGGGATAGGTTGAGTACAATAGAGACCAAACTTCTGTTCTATAAAAGCACTTGCCAAGCCCAGATCTAAATAAAAATCATCTGCAGTGCCAGACCATCCTGAGCCCGTCCTCCTCCAGCTCTCTGCAGATGTCATGTTGCTGGTCTTTGCAGTTTTAAGGGTCTTACTAAAGTTTCTTTGAAAATCCAAGCCTGCACAGATAGCCCTCTGTCTCAACAATTTCCTCTCACAGTTATGACTAAAGTAGTGCAACAAACCAGATTAAAAAGCAAAGTGCAAACCTTAAGGGATGTTTTGCTCACCCATCATTGCAATGTGCAGGTTCTGTAGGGCAGAGNGGTCCAGCTCTTGAATCCCAGCACAAGAAATTCATGGACCTGTTGGAAGATGCTCAGAGGAGATCACTAAGTTGATGACAGGGCTGGAGCCCCTCTGCTGTGCAAACAGGCTGAGAGAGCTAGGCATGTTCAGCCTGGAGAGGAGAAGGAAACCTTAGTCCCCAGCTAAACCTTAGAGCCCCTTCCAGTGCCAAAAGTGGGCTTGCAAGAAGGCTGTAGAGGGACTTTTCATGAAGGCCAGTACTGACAGGACAAGTGGGAATTACCTTAAGATGAAGGAGGGGATGGTTTATATTAGATATTAGGGAGAAGCTCTTCCCTGTGAGGGTGGTGAGGCCATGGGTGCCCCATTCCTGGAAGTGTTCAAGGCCGGGNGCAATGGCTGAGAGAGTTGTTGTCTTGCCTATCACTTTTCCAGTCCATCTTTGATTTATCATCCCCATACTGTGTACCATGCACTTTTCTCACCATCACAGAATCACAGAATCACAGAATCACAGAATCGCAGAATCGCAGAATCGCAGACTGGTTTGGGTTGGAAAGGACCTTAAAGCCCATGTCATTCCAAGTCCCTGCTGTGGGTGACACCACTAGATCAGATTACTCAGTGCCCCGTCTGGCTTGATCCCTAATGTGGTGACTGGAAATCAAGGTGAATGCACAGTGCCACAGGGTCCCTGTTGAGATCCCTATGGGGCAGTGGTCCAGGACAAGGTCCAGGTGGCTGGATGAAGCAGCTGCTGTGCAAAGCATTTGACATTGTCATGCACAAAATCCTTGTCTCTAAATTAGAGAGATATGGATTTAATTGATGGACCACTCAATGGATAAGGAATTGGCTCGATGATGGCACTTAAAGAGTTGTGGTCAAGGGCTCAATGTCTGAGTGGTGCCCAGTGACCAGTGGGGTCCTCAGGGGTCAGCATTGGAACCAGCACTGTTTAACCATGCACCTGAGTTGGGGCAAGCACGACCCCTGACTGGGTAGAGATGGACTGAGAGCAGCCCTGGGGAGAAAGACTTGTGAGTGTTGATGGATGAGACACTCAACATGCTCTGGCCATGTGCACTGACAGTCCAGAAACCTCCTGTGTGGTTGGGCTACATCAAAAGAGACATGGCCAGCAGGTCATGGGAGATGATTCATCCCCTCTATTCTGCTCTTGTGAGACCCCACGAGCTCTGCTGGGTCCAGCTCTTGAATCCCAGCACAAGAAATTCATGGACCTGTTGGAAGATGCTCAGAGGAGATCACTAAGTTGATGACAGGGCTGGAGCCCCTCTGCTGTGCAAACAGGCTGAGAGAGCTAGGCATGTTCAGCCTGGAGAGGAGAAGGAAACCTTAGTCCCCAGCTAAACCTTAGAGCCCCTTCCAGTGCCAAAAGTGGGCTTGCAAGAAGGCTGTAGAGGGACTTTTCATGAAGGCCAGTACTGACAGGACAAGTGGGAATTACCTTAAGATGAAGGAGGGGATGGTTTATATTAGATATTAGGGAGAAGCTCTTCCCTGTGAGGGTGGTGAGGCCATGGGTGCCCCATTCCTGGAAGTGTTCAAGGCCGGGTTGGCTAGTGGAAAGTCTCCCTGCCCCTGCAAGGGGTGTGGAATGAGACAAGCTTTAAGGTCTTTTCCAACCCAAACTGTTCTATGATTCTGTCATTGTCCAGCCCTTTCATTTGTCTGGGTCTCTCTGCAGGCCCTCTTGGTCCTCGAGGGAGTCAACAGCCCCTCCCAATTTAGTGTTGTCAACAAACCGTAGGGTTGGACAGGGCTTGGAGCCACATTTTCTAGTGGAAGGTGCTCCTGCCCAGAGCAAGAGGTGGAACCAGATGATCTTCAATATTCCTCCCAACCCAAATCATTCTATGATTCTGTGATTGTATCATTCTTTGTTTAGATCCTGCCCTGGTGGGTGGCTGAGCCTGGACAGACAGACTCCACCTGGTGCCTCATGGTACAGCAGTGCAGACAGCTGGACCCCAGTCATGGAGGCACAGTTGAAAATCTGTGGATAAGACACAGCTAAAACAGTGTGTTTCTCTGGCTGTTGTTGAATTACTGAAATCAACACTTCTGCCTACTGCCAGCACCCTAGCATCCCATCACAGGAGCCAGCAGAATGCACCTTGTTGGGATGACTGGTGCCCACATTGTATGACTCATGGAACAAAAAGAAAATCAATAGCTGGTTCTGCTTGAAAATTGGAGTAGCCAGGAAAGGTAGAGTGCTGACAGTATATCAGGTCTTGGTCTCCCAGTTGATCCTAGCCGTGGTTTTTCCAGAGCCAAGCCCAGGCTTGGATTCGCGGAGTGGCTCTGAAAGAATCACTTGTAAGAGCTGGGGAGAAATGATGGGGAGCAACTTGATCTCATGGTGCACCTGAAGTCAAATGGAACATTCACAGCAGCCCGCCTTCTTGTGACTGTCAGCCAGCAATACAACACAGCTGGCACCAGAGCTGGCTAGAGCAGTGCCAGAAATACCAGATCTGAGTCTTCCACCCATTCTAGACATGAGAATACAGCCTTGACTGAATTGTCTTTGTTGGTTGGTCATCATGGCTGGGAGTGTTTACTAAGTGCCATTTAGACACAAGCTTCTGCACAGCCTTTCCAAATTAAATGTGGGAAGGATCAGTGCTTGAGTGTTTCTGGAGACTGTTCCCTAAGACAGCACTGCCTCTCTCATCCCTCCTGGCAGCCCCTGGCTGACACTGGGCCAGCCTTTCAGCAGCACTTTGGAGACCAGTGGCCAGTCTCACCCCTGTGTGTCTGACTGCAGGTTGAGATTGGTGTTTCTCAGTGCAGATGTGCTGGATGCACATTCTCCATAGCTTCCTGCAAGTTCATGCATATGCCTTCATATAGAATATGTGCTTATAGAGTCATGGAATCATAGAATCATTTAGGTTGGAAAAGGCCTTTGAGATCATCAAGTCTGAACATTCCTCCAGCATTGCCATGGTCACCACTAAACCATGTCCCCAAGTGCCACATCACTGCCCTTCTCTGGACACACTCCAGTGCTAAAATGTCTTTTTTGTCATGAGAGTCTCAGCACTGACCCCAGCATTCAAGGTGCTTACAGCCCTAACAGGCTCTTTGTGGCTGTTCAGACTTTGGTGGTACTGAGCTGCCATCCCGACCATCCCCTGGCAAAGCACTTCTGAGGGCAGTGGGAATCTGCAGAGGTCCAAGTAGTGCTTAAAGCAAAACAGAGTACAAAAGGTCTTTCAAGGGAGCTAAATCTGGAAAGCAGCTTGGCTGGACCCAACAGATCGTTGCAGCCCCTGTGATAAATGTGACCTTGGGCACAGGGGAGCTCAAGGCTGGCTGCATCCTGATGGTGTGGGGGCACAGGTGTAGGGCTTTGTGCAGCACATAACCAAGATAGAGATGAGGCTTCTCCTCACCTCTTGGCCAACCTGTGCTAGTGGGGGAGGCTCTGTCCCCATCACAATCTTCCCTGGATAAATTATTACACATGGGACCCTAACTCTTGGAGATCTGCATGATTCATCTTCACAGAGTTTTCTAACAAGTATTTGAGAAGCAGTCCCTCTCTGTGAGACCAAGGATTTGGGTGTAAAGCCATCTGCTTGCATCTGGCACAGTAAGTGCTCATTTTCCTCTGACCTAAGATCTCTTTTCCCCTTCTAGGTAAGAGAAATCAATTATCACCAGAGCAAATAGTTTGCTCCAAGGAATCACAGGCAGGAAGACACATCAAAGCTTTTCCTATTATTTGTTGCCAGCAAATCTCTTGTACTTTTCTAGGAACTTCAGAGGATCTGTCCAGGAGTGCCAGATCAGGCACAATCCTCCATACCTCAGTAACCAGGTTCCTGCTCTTTGAGAGACTGAAGCACAGCTGCAGCACTGGCATCAACATTTGGCAAGTCCAGGAGGTCAAATGCAAGGGGAGGAAGCCTAGTCTTCAAATGCTGCTTCTGCCAGCTCGTTTTGCATTGCTCCCCCCCGATGCTTGAGCCACCTCT
>VYZS01068823.1:11307-47406 GCA_013400695.1 Neodrepanis coruscans | reverse complement strand
TTACCTGCAGCTATTCCCCAGGGTCCGAAGACCACATCTTTTCCTTTTTCAGCACTAAATCCCTCCTTGGGCTAACGGAAAAGGGAGGGAGGGGGTTGTGCGTGGTTTTATAATTTTCTTGAGTTTTTCCTTCAGTCAAAACCGGGCAGAGGCCTGCGGCTAAGGGGATCCTCAGACTATGTGCTTCCTTCTCATTACCCCGGAGTCTCTCGGTGGGGGGGCCCAGAGAGAGACAAGCACTATCTCCAGAGCGTCCTCACCTCAAAAACAGGCACTGGGAACTTAATTTGTTTGTCTGTTTGCACTTTAATTGTCGGGTTTTTTGTGTGTATGCGAAATAAACTGTGATATTTGTGTGTTTTCTTCATTTTGAGGTGTGTTTGTGACTTCTCTCAGAGTCCCTAGTCCAAAATTGCTGAATTTGTGGTAAAACCACCACACCCACTGTGAGGGAGAGGAGTTTCCCCCCATCTCTGACTCATAAACTGACATATACCATGACAGCATTTCTGTTGATTTGGTGGCTGTGCAGTTAATGAAGCAGAGGACTAACGTGTACACTTCCTTGGAATTTGCTGCAAAAACAGAAAAAAACTCTCTCAGACAGTGAGCATTACTAGGACAGTCAAACCTTACCAGCATCTGCAGTGAACTGTAGCTGTGCAGAGGTTATGCAGTAACAAAAGCTTACCCTGAGGGAAGCCAAATATTTGTAAATAAAAAGGAGGTGGATCTGGTTTTCCTATATCACTTTACCAATTAAGTGTATAAACTCACTGGATTAGCTTGCTTCGGGACTACTGTAATGCTTAGAGGGAGCAGCGAGCACCTGAGGAGTGTCCTGGAAGCAAGAGCTTCTGATGCCAGCGTCTTTTACAGGTCTAGGAGCAGTACAGGCAAAATTTCCAGGATCCTGGGGAGAAAGCATCACGTTCCTCCCTCTTCACTCCCCTGTAAAACCAGGTTAGAGATGGGCATCTAGCTTGGTCTTATTCTGTGCCGTTTCAGTGTGAAACAGTCTCAGATTCGTTGCCATGCTGGGCTGAAGGGAGAAAACTATGAGCTGTCCCACATAAAACACAAAAAATGACAGTGGGGCACAGGTGCTGTACAGTGCTGCTGGTTTGCTCTTTCTTTATGGGCTCTCCAAGTTACACAGTCTGTGACTTCCAGCACCCCTTCTCTTCCAAATGCACCTGTCCAAGGGCCACACATTTTAGTCTTCCACACCTTAAACTTCTACATCTTTTTTTTTCTTAATCACAGACACGTAGGAGAGGGAAAGAGGCAGATGACAAAAGACAGATTATTTTCTATATTAGAAGAAGGTACAGAAAGGTTGTGCAGCTTAGGTAGGTCATTTTCACGCAAACCTTGGAAGTCTTGGGTCGTCAATATTTATGACATTCTTAAATAAGACTGTATAAATGAGTAAGTTCTGATGTGTGGATCCAGAGCTTGTGGGATAGCTTTCATGTTACCAAGCTGTAGCACAGCGGAGATTTGAATGGTTTTCCATCCTGAAAGAGATCCTTGCAATGGCTGTCTGTGCAGATGCAAGCAATTTGGCAGTAATTTTTCCAAACCAGTGGTTTGTTTCAAAAACCAAAGCAAAAATTAGAGAGTAAATCCTCTCCTGTGTTATTATATTGCCTTAATTTTAGTTTCAGCAAAGGTATTTTTCTGCTGGTGCCATGCCTATTTGTCAGATTATTTTGTGATTCTTCTGTGATTCTTTGCTTGCCCCACTCTGTAAGACCTCCAGGAGTCAAAGGCAAAAATAAACAGATTGAGTCTGGAGAAGCTTCTAGAGATGTTTTTCAGACAGATTAAAACAGTTCTGGGCCAGTGTTCTGTCTATTGCTTCATCCTGTTCTGATGACCTATGTGATGAGTTTACGTTTGAGGTGGGTTTCTTCTTCCCTAGGTCCCTTGTCTCACTCCCACCCACTTGCTCATTCCCAGGATTTGGTGTTCCTTCTGGAGGGACAACTGGGAATGTTGTCATACACAGATATGTAAGTTGCAAGGTTGTGGAATAACTGACGAGATGTATGTGGGGTTTTTTTGGAATACGTCAGGGCTGGGGCTCAGCCAATGTCACAGCAGCGTCATGTGTTATGCTGTTACTACCAGCTGGAAATTCTCAGAAACACCCTCAGTTGATTCTTCCTGAATATGCTCTCTTTTCTCAAGCCTTGAATCAGTTCTTTTTTAGATTTTTGGAGCCATATCAAAGCAGTAGTACCAAGTAGTACCTCTTTTTTTTTTTAGAGTACCAAGTACCCCATTCACATTTTTGTTATTATCAATAAATTCTTATTTATGGTTGTTGGCACCATTATGTTGTAGTGACTACCCTGCAGAGAATTTCCTGCCAGGGTCAGGACCAGTGCTTTTGGAAGCATACAGAAAGATGTGAGCACCACTTCAACAAGCATTTGGGTATTTTGCTTCCTGGCTGTTCCTCTGCTTCTTCTCTGTCAGAATATCTGCTGTGGCGTTAAAGTGTGTCTCAGAATCTGATGACTGTTCCCTCCATTTCAGTGACTGCCTTGCAGAAAAAGAAGGTTGTAAGTTTTGAATAGGCAACACATTTAATATTCAGTTGGGATTGTTTATGCTCAGCAAATCAGAAGATCTTACAGTTTCCCTTGAAATGAAGAATAAGAGTGATAATTCTTTTCTGAATTCTCTCTAATGCAAGTAGAACATGGGAGTTCTCTGACGTGTGGCAGTTGCGACATCAGGGGTTCATCCAGCCCAGGGAGGATCCCAGCTGATACTGATCTGCTCTGATGGCACATGGCCCTTCACAGTCAGCCTTCCATGTCAAAGGAAATGAGGGGCTACCGCCTGAGTTTTTGATCTGTGTTCTAGCAATTCCCAGATGTTGTGACCTCAATTTGGCACATTCATATTTTGAACACCATTCTCGGTGCTCTGATATAGCTTGTAATGTGGTCAGAGATGACTGTCTTGAATGTTGTCTACCCTACTTCCAAATTTCTGTGTAATTTGAAATGACTACATGTCTGTGATTCATTTTGAGTTGTACTCATCTAGGGGACTCACAGCAGCGTAACTTAAAAGCATGAAATGTTTGCCAACTCTTCCCTCCCTTTTCTGGTAATTCCTTTCTCCCTTCTTCTGCTCAAGTCCTTTTTGGCTCTCTTCAGATTCCTTATCCCTGCTTTTTAGTGTCAGCTTGCAGGCAGTGTCTGCTGAAGGTCTCACAGGCTCTTTGTCTTCCATGATGATTCATTTGTAAGAAACTTCCCTTCGTACCATGCTTAAAACATCATGAAAAGAGGAAGACACAAGTCAGAGAGCATGTTTTTGCCTTTCCACATACAAACGTTAAACAGTAAAAAGATCCAAAAAGAGATATTTTTCTACTATGAGAGGACAAACAAAAAGCACCACATGTGCTTTTACAGTAAACTAAATACAATCTCTCCTCTTTTTTTTTTTTTAGAGTACAACTTACTCTGAAGGAAAAATAGCACTTTAAGGGGAGAACTAAGTTCATGTAAGGAGTATAAGGAGTATTTAACACAGGCACTTACTAGTTTTAATATTGTATTCTTGAGATTTCAGTTACACAATCAGGAGGTGGTTGACCTTTAATATTTAGAAATTATTTTTACCAAACTCATAATTTTAATAGTTTTGACTGCCTTCTAGAACATTAAATGAGGTGGCAAAAATCTGTCACAAAAGATTGTTTTCCTCTTTCCATTTCTCTCTGAGAGAAGACTAGTTTCTGTGTCCTAGTCTCTGTTTCTGTAGGAAAAAGCAAGTCCAAGTATCTCCATGTCCATGTATCTTGTACATGGAGCAACAGATGAGATTCACCATGATCATTAGCTCCCATGGGACTTAATCCCATAATCTCTGACTAGCTCCTTATAAAGTTTTCTCCTGCACAGAGGTAATTCAGCCATGGTGTAGAAAAAAATTTCAGGTAACCACAGGGGCCCAGGCTCATTCAGAAGTGTGTGGGTAAATGCATATGCTGAGCCCAGGGGACCAGATACCTTGAAAATAAAGGCCTTGGGCTGGATTTGGTGTTCTGTGGAAAGGTAGGTTAGAGACTGTGTTTCATGTCACTCACTGACATGGGAATATGTACTGTTACATTCTGTACTAGTTGGTGTCTCCTGGGCACTGGAGATTAATAAACAGATCCATCCATCAAAATAGGTGGTGGCAGGAATATTGATTCAGAACAGGACAATCATCTCTCCATCAGGAAATATTAGAAAATGCCATCCGCAGGTGCTCTTAGAGGCTGACCTTTATTCTTCAAGGAATCAAAAAATCACTTCTAAATTACCTGCAAAAAACCCATCAATTAAAGGCACTGTGGCTATGGAGTATTATTTTTTTTTCTTCTGCCCATCAGGATGAATTCCATCCTGCTTTATTTCATCTTCACACAACTGTTCTTTATCCATAAGATGGTCTTACTTGATTGTTTTGTGGTCTCAGGGATGGAAGTCTTCGTAGCAAAAGATTGTTTTATTCTAACTTCTCCCACTATCTGGAACAGCTTCTTGTCTCTTCTCTTGATTTGTGATGCAAAGCTTTGAAGAGTGATTCACCCCAACTATGCAAAACTTTGCTTATCCTCATCTCCTTAGGAGATTAATGTAACAGATTCTGAAATAATAAGAGTGCTCATTAAAGCACTTGGTCATTTGTGAGAAATGTGGGGTTTGCAGTTCTTGAATAGTGTAAACAATGTTGTGGCTGTTTCAGTAGCTGGCATGCCTTAAGTAGTACAGGGCCAACCTGTGTTAGATAGCTGTTGTCTTCTTAACTTAGTTCAGAACATGCTTCAGCACATTTGGTTCCCTCTAAACTGTATTACAATGCAGGCTGGAAGAAACTGTGTCTTGCATGAATACTTGTGGTTTCCTTCTGTGGTTCCTTCTGCTCCCTTCCCTGACCTGTAGCATGAGCTGACCTAGCAGCATGTGCTTACCCCGGCTTTTGTTTAACCGCAGACCCTAAGTGCACTAAGGCTCAGCAAAAATTCCAGAAGGCAATCTGACTAGTCCCTGTTTCTCTGCATTGTATGGGGACTCCTGTCTTAACAGATGGGTTGAATTTTCAGCGTTCTACCACACACTGAGATGAGCTCAGCTGGTTAGAGCATCGTATTAATAACAGCAGGGGTGTAGGTTTGATCCCTATATGGGTCATTCATTAAGAGCTGGATTCGGTGATCCTTGTGGGTCCTTTCNGCCAACCTGTGTTAGATAGCTGTTGTCTTCTTAACTTAGTTCAGAACATGCTTCAGCACATTTGGTTCCCTCTAAACTGTATTACAATGCAGGCTGGAAGAAACTGTGTCTTGCATGAATACTTGTGGTTTCCTTCTGTGGTTCCTTCTGCTCCCTTCCCTGACCTGTAGCATGAGCTGACCTAGCAGCATGTGCTTACCCCGGCTTTTGTTTAACCGCAGACCCTAAGTGCACTAAGGCTCAGCAAAAATTCCAGAAGGCAATCTGACTAGTCCCTGTTTCTCTGCATTGTATGGGGACTCCTGTCTTAACAGATGGGTTGAATTTTCAGTGTTCTACCACACACTGAGATGAGCTCAGCTGGTTAGAGCATCGTATTAATAACAGCAGGGGTGTAGGTTTGATCCCTATATGGGTCATTCATTAAGAGCTGGATTCGGTGATCCTTGTGGGTCCTTTCCAACTCAGAATATTCTATGAAATCTGTGAAATTTCTACTGTGCTATGTATGTATGTGCCAAAGCAGGTACCTAAGGCTCTCTTAATTGTTGCTGGAGGTAGTGTCAGAGTGTCTATTAACATTGTCTGTAAGCCCCAAAATAAAGTAGTTGTTGTTTTAATGCCAAACTATATGCTAGTTTCCTGGATTGCATATATAAAGGTCATCCAATATTTAAAATACTGATATATGATGTTGATAATAATAATATTCTGCTCAACGAAACTGCAGGTCTAAACTCTTACTTCACAATTCCATATGCTTTCTGAATCAATTATATGTAAGGGTTTAATGAATTAAAGGCTGTAGCATCCTTACTTATTTTCTGTGCACTATGCCTTCTCCTCATATACAATACCTTTTATTCACTCAGATCCTCAAAAGAATTGTGACTCGTAATTGCATATAATTCTAATCATAAAACTCCTCTACATTAGCAACCTCTCAAGTTTTGAAATGTCTATATTTTGGACACTGAAAAGGCAAGAGCAGTTTCATTTGCTCATACATGTTAATGGTAATGTTTGTGTTGTGAGAAGCATGAACATAACATGTGGGTTTTTTCTTCTTTGACATTTTTTAGTGCACGTGATTTCAGTAAAGGACATCAGTGTAACAGCCCCAACGCAGGAAACCTTATTCCCAGAACAGCATTGTGGTGAATGGCACAGCTGTGAGCTGTGACAGGAAACTGCAGTGCCCCTCTGCTGTGTTATAAACAAACCATTTCCACAGAAGAGCCTCTGTTAGAAAGGCTACCAAGTATGATGGTGATGAGGGTGATTCTGTGGTATCAGCATTAACCTTCAAGGAGATTTCTCCAGCAGCTCACTGGGTATAAGTTATCTAGCAGATATTAAATAAAAACAACTCCCAAGCAATACTGAATCCAGACTTGACTCCATAATGAGATGATCCATGTGAGTTGAGACAACTAAAAATCTGACAGATACAAGTGTCCCCATGAAGATTTCAGGATGTTAAAATTTTCAACTTGAGAAATAAAATAGAACAGCTCTTCTCCTTCTGAAGGGTATTCATTGTAGCTCTGTATTAATTGCTTATCTGGATCATTAATGAAGATGTTAGAACTTTATNGCAGGCAGCAAGGTCCAGGGGGGGTGGGGTGGGCAGTCCTCAAGGCTGTTGAGTAGAGGCACCCTGCTTTCAGCTCCAGAGTCCCGGAGAAAGAGAGAATGAGTCCCCTTTTCCCACAGATTTTATAATCCCAGCCCCTTCCCAGCGCACCTTGCGAGTCTCCGGGGCTGATGGGAAAACCCAGGCAGAGGTAACCTTGGTAACCTGGCTACTCCTCCCAGCCGGATGTGGGCACAGGAAAGGAGTTATTTTTTTTTCTTTGTCTTCCCCTGCGGTTTTAAGCAAAACCATTGCAGTACTGTAGTAAAGATCCGTGTAAGTACCATTGGTAATTGTTTTACACTTCAGCTGACAACACTAGTTACTCTTTTATTATTTGAAATTATGTTTGAGAGGAGAAAAGTAGTTTTAAAATATGCAGGTATTTGCAAGAGTTTGTTAATCCAAAAAGACTAACCACCCATTTCCAGCCTGAGGGGATTTTCTCAAATTTATTTCCATGTGTCGGTGTCTCAGGCGTTCTGTATGAAAATTGGGTATAAAATTTTTACATTGTGTTCCTGGGCTTCACTTTTTAATGTATCTCTACAGCACTTTTTCCATTCCTGGTGGAAATGTTTTTCTTGATGGTAACAGAAATACCACATGACCCAGATGATCAGTCACAGAGATCTGGCATATTGACACTGACACTTGTTCAAACAAACTCTCAGGAAATAACTTACAGTTGCCAACAAATTGATAACCATTAGTTTGCTCCCTTCTTGTCGAATTAGCATGTTCTCTGCATGGGACTTAATAAGGGAGTCTAAGTTCTCCTGTCTTTAGCCTTATTATTTTATTGTTTGAGGCAAAAAACAATTTAAAAAAAAAAAACATAAATATGGAGTTTTTCCGACATAAATATATTTTGCATTTCTTGCACACTTAAATTTTGTGGTTTTGTGTTTGTCATCTCCTGTTCTTCACTAGGAGTTAAAGTGAACTAAGAAATATTCATGATGATTCTGACAATGCCAGTGAAATCTTACTAAATAGATTCTTTTTCCAAATGGATAAGAAATGTGATAAAAGAACAGTGTAATATTAAGAATTACTGTCTCAAAGCGAAAATGAAGGACTAATCAGAAAACTCAAATTGAGAAATATTTCAGGGTTTTTTTCTGAGACTTATATTGCATTTTTGTTTTCATTTGAGGGAAAAAAGCTGCTGTCACTCTGCGTTACAACTTGAGTTTTCCTTGTCTCTAGTGCCAGGACCAAACTCCTCTGGTGACAATGGCATCAGCTTTGCTATGATAATGATGGCCTGGGTGGTGATTGCACTTGTCTTGTTCTTACTGAGACCAAATAATCTAAGAGGATCAAACACAGCTGGAAAGCCAACCAGCCAACATAATGTAAGTCATCTTCAAGTGTTCTTCAGGGACGCTCTACAATATCTTAAATCCATTTTGTTTTAATACAGACTTTCTTAAAGTAATTTTTTTTCCCATTTTTCCTTGTATTTTCTTGGAACTCCATTATATATGAACATGAGTAAAACCAAAGTGAAGGCCAAGTGTGAGGCCTGCCATGGGATGGAGCAGGCACAGGAGACTAAGTGTGGATCATAATGTCCTCTGGATGTTGTCTATCCCTCGTTGGAACTGCCTTCTGCGTTCTTATATGCAAGAGGACAATCACAGCTTTAAGAGAAGTCAGTAAACAAAATTACAGCATGAAACTGAGACGGTGATCTTTGGAAAAATCCCTGTCAATGCAGGAAACAGTATAGTTCTTTGATGCTCATTACTCTTTAAAGAGATACTGAAAGATCATAAAAGAAAGTACAGTGTAGTGCTTCTGAGTTTCTATTGATTAATCTTCTTATATTAAGCATTGTTTCTAATTCTGTACTTGCTTTTTTCTTTCTTTTCCTCCTTTCTTCCCCCAAGGGACAAGAACCACCACCAGCCCCACCAGTGGACTAGAGCATTCAGTATTGGAAAAGTTCAGCAGCTGAAACCTTGCATGACCAAATGAACGAAGTGACCAGATTACTCCTAAACCCCATTCAATACTGTTTTCTTTTCTCATTTATATAGAGCAGAATTATCATTCAGCAGGAATCTTCATGAACTGCTTTTAGCAACTTCGAGTTAATTTTTGCTTTGTATGTTACTACAATTCCCAATAGATTGTAATTTGAATAATAAGGCATTGAAAGTGTTTTTTGGTTGTTACTGTGGACATTCCACTCAGACTCTTTCTGTTACAGTGATCTTAATTTCTTTGATGTGATTTCTGATAAGCGTTGAAAGAAAAAGAAAATCCTAGTGCATCTATAATAATGGAAGGTTACTGACCTTTTTTCAAATTAATTCATATTTCTTCTTCAGTATGCTTTTGAGAGTTATGTTTGGAAATGTTAACTTAGTTATGTGGTGAAAAATAGAAATTGTTTTATATTTGCCCTGGGTTCAGAGCAACTTTTAGTCTGGTCTTTGGACTACTAACGTAGTTTTCAGGGTTGTTGGCAAAAGCATGGATTGTCCACTAGAATTATACTCTCTGTGTGTGCATGAGCACATAAGTGAATGTGATAATTGCCACTGTCAAAGCTTTGAGATATATTGGGAATTTACACAAAAGATTATACCACCAAAAAGAAATTAATTTAATCTTGTTCATATATATATATATATATATCTTATGAAATATGTTGTCAAAAAATATATCCCAAACCAGACTTAATGAAAAGAGAAATCTAGTAAGAAGAACTTGGTAGAATTTTCTGTCCTTGTATAGTCTTTAATAATTGGTACCTTAACAAGTTTCTAGCCATGATGTAATGTATATTGGACAAGATGAAACCATACCAAGGAGTTACCAAGGTTACCAACTTTTGGTATACAAGATGTACTGAACTGTTCAGGTTTTTTTCACCTGTATGTTATCAGCAATTCTTAACATTTCATCCTTATCTACTAGTTTTAATTGTAGAATAACAAACCTGCAGCNAAATATATCCCAAACCAGATATGTTTACTTAACAGACTTAATGAAAAGAGAAATCTAGTAAGAAGAACTTGGTAGAATTTTCTGTCCTTGTATAGTCTTTAATAATTGGTACCTTAACAAGTTTCTAGCCATGATGTAATGTATATTGGACAAGATGAAACCATACCAAGGAGTTACCAAGGTTACCAACTTTTGGTATACAAGATGTACTGAACTGTTCAGGTTTTTTTCACCTGTATGTTATCAGCAATTCTTAACATTTCATCCTTATCTACTAGTTTTAATTGTAGAATAACAAACCTGCAGCTGACTGCATATGGCATGTCTTTCCCCTCTAATGTTTGTGTGTGTGAGTGGTATGTGTTTGTGTGTGTATGTATGGCTGTGCACACACCTGTGCACATCTCCCATTGTAGCAAATGGGAATGACTTTTTTATGTACATTAATTTAAGAACATTTTAAAGATGTACAGAAAAGCAACACTGTATATTTTTCTTGGTCAATTTGGAAAATTGATGAGAATAATGTAAAGAACATTTTTATGTTACCAACATGAAGCTTCTTTCCCTAAAGGTCAGTAGAACAGACATACAGGAATTCAAAGCCTTACTCTACAAACCTTTTATTTCAGGAGGACTTTAGTTATGGAGCTGAAAGGACTAACTGTTAAGGTGCAAAAAGGTTCATATTAATGGGCTCTAACAAAAATCTCACATCAGATCCCATGGTTGACAGACTGTTTTCCTCCTCAGGATAAATGGTGGGCCAGCTGAGCCTCTTGGTAAAGGTACAGTGTAGACCTGAAGAAAGGCTTCTGTACTTTGATGTAATTGACCTTTGAATTTCTATAGAATAGTGTGCTCCTAAGCATAGGAGCACGTGTGAAAAATAAATTTTAAAAAAATAAAGATTGGGCTAGGTGCTCTCAGTGACATCAGTGCAGTGCCATGTAAAGTAATAAAACTGCAGCAGAGAAACTGAGAGAATTTGTCCTATTATTTCTAATGGTGTACCGGCCATGAACACTGTGTAAAGATGTCACTGGGACAAGCACTCTGACTGTGCTTACTTTTTGCCTTCCATGTACATTTATGTTTGAGATACTGTTTTGAACAGAACAAGTAATACAGCATCATTTTGTTGAACCAAAAAGGAAACATATATAATCTACACTGACCTTTTCTTCAAAGATTTTTGGCCAGAATTCCTCACTATTGAAGGCATAAAACAAGTTTCCAGTTGATTAAAAAGCCTACTGAAACAGGCATCTATTCAGACAGAACACCAATCCTCATCCTGTTGGAAGCTGGTGAGATTTATAGCAGATGCTCCTCAGTTGTGAGGACCAGTCTCCCTTTACTTAAATGTCTGTGTATGTATTTATAAAACTCACCATAAACTTCACGCAGCTCTAAGAGTCTTGGAAAATGAACTTTCTGTTCAGAGGAATGTTGTGTTTTAACTTTAAATGAACTATCTTCGCTTGTAGTTCCTCTAAGTAATTGTCCCAGTGATTTTATACATGTATGCTTTCCTCATGTAAATTGCTATTTTAAATTTTCTATGTAAAAGAAAAAAACATTGGAAATATTTTATTGTAAAGTGTTTTACTAAAGAGCCAGGCTACTATCCCACATCAAAATGTATGCCTTTCAAATTCAGATACTGTCTTGCAGAGAAAACCTTCAGATCACCACTCTTAATTAAAATAAAAGTAACCATAGGACTGTATTTTGCCACTCTTATTTGTGTTAAATAGTGCCTTACTCATCGAGTAGTTGCACTGAGGTTTGTGGGACTACTCTGAGATAAAGTACTAGTAGCAGCTTTAGTAAGCGTGGCACAAATCTGGCCTTTAGTGATGTAATTTGTGATGAAATAATTGTATCATGGTTACAGATGTATATGGTAAATTTTGACAAGTGTGGAAGAGATTAGTGGTATGCAAAGCTCCAAGATATGATTGGTTCTTAATGATGGTTTTAAACTTGGTTAGTAAAAGATGCAAGTTGTAGCAACTTGGGAAATATGGAGGGAAGTTTACAATTATACCTTAGCTTAGAACTTTGTTAAAAAATAGTATTTTTAGAGTCTGCTTAACACAATTATTATACTCTAAAATGAGAAATCATATGTATTCATGTATTGTCTGCAGATCACTTAGCCTTGTAATATTCATGATTGAAAAAGGAAGAGTGATGATGTCATGTACTTAATGTAAATCGGTGGTTTAAAATATTTGAATTATGCCAAACAAGAAATCATCTGTGCCATTTGCGGTTTCCTAGTAATCTTTTACTGAGTACTTGGATTGGGATAAAGGGCTTGTACTATGCACTTTTTATTGACTTAACAAAATAAATAGCAATCATTAGTAAACTTTTGTCTTTGTCTTATAGTTCTTGTATATCATGTAGGATTCTACCGAACTGTCGATTTCTAAGGTAATTAGAAATCATTTAAAAATAAGTATCAGTAAAAATAGTGTGTCACCTGTGTAAGTTTTAAAACGTAAATTCTAACTTTTCTGTTGGACAGTTGTCTTCTGAAAGTGTCTCGAGCAAGTCAGAAAGAATTACAAGCAGTTTCCAAGGTTTAAGATACTTTGATGACCAATATGAATGTCTCTGCCTTTTGCTCTTTAGTAGTTATGCAAACTAAAAAGTTAGAAATAATACAGTAAGAAAAGTAATGACAGAGGCCAAAAATGCTGATTTTAAATCAAATCCTACAACTTTGGGATTTGCAGTCTATTTTCTAATATAGATGTTGGCAGTGCTGGACCCAGAGCTGCTCTGAGGAAGGAAGATGCTGCAAACTATCTGAGGCAGCATGTAGGAGTAGTCGAGACTTGCTGCTTACTCAGTGTTCTCATGGAGTGCAGCACTTTTCTTCTGCTTCTCTGGAAGTGGAGCACAAAGCGCTAAGCACCCCCTCAGCAGCAACTCAGATCCCTTGTTAGAGATTCCTGTGTTAATCCAAGGAAGAAAAGGAAAACACCAGGGTAGCATAAGGGTTTAAAATAATATATAGTTATCCAAAGATAGTGGCAATAAATACCACTAATTCTGAATCACAAACAAAATCAGAATGTACTTTTAGTAATTATAATAATTTAGTAGCAAATGCTTTAGTCATCTGAGTTGATCTAGAAACTACAAGATCTTAATCAGAGATCATTATGTCTGCTCATCAAGATTTATCCTTTTAGTCAAACTTTAGGCTAAAAATAACCCTAGAACTAAAGCTAAACTTTACTTAAAAGTACACTTGTTAAATGTACACCAAAGATGCACATGTCTATTGAGAAAAGTGATGCAGAAAGGGAATTACCACAATTTAAATTCACTTTGTTGAATAGGTGCAAAGCCTAGTTGTTCGAGATCACCAGGTAATTGGAGAAGATTACTCTGCCTCAAAGCCTGCAAAAAGTGTTCTATCTAGAATCTTTGGGAGAATTACACAAAATCATTGCAGCAAAATATTAAGTGGGTCCCTTGTAAAAATCGACAACTTAAATTCTCTTCTCCTACCCTTACTTGTTCAGTACCAGCCAACAGTTTACGATACCATTCACTGCAAAGACGTTGACCTTGGCATGGAGGAAGAGGCACAATGTCCCATGCTGAGCCATATCCCTGCTTGTAAAACACAACTTTTACCAACTTCCAGGGAATTGCACTCAGAACATCAGCTGAAGGTGTGTCTCTTCATACAAGAAGAATAACTGAACATATGTTACTTGATCTTGTCTCAAAATTATTGCCAATTCCCATAGTAAGCACTTTGTAGTTAAATATAATAGCTAGAAGAATCTGGCTTCCACATGACAATTTTAACATCCACAGATAAGAGTGTTGATCATACAGGCTGTCTGAAATAAATATATTTCAATATTTGACAATGCATATTAATTCACCATATATATCTAGCTTTTTAAAGGTTTCACCGTTCTTGCTTGTATGGAAGGTGATACTGTAGAGTATTTTATAAAATGTTACATTCTGAAGGTCACAGCCGTTGGTTCGATATAAAAAGCAAATCTTAAAAAAGGCATAAGGGTTCAGTTTAGGGAGTAACTTGAAATGATAAATGATAAACTGAATATGGTTAGCAGGAAAATAAGGCAAAGAAGCTCCCACAGAACTAGACACTGTTATAGCAAACACTGTGCGTAACATACCAAAATCTTTTTTGTGAGGATGAGTAAAAATCTGGTTTCTGAGCTCTCCTAGTGATTTCATGCAGCCTTGTTTGAAATAGGAAATCCAAGTAATAATTTTCCCACTTAATCAAATACTAGCTTGCAGTTTGAATCACAAATGCATCTTGTCTCTCACACTCCCTCTGGCTGTATGCTTCTGTTGGGCTTCAGTATGTAAGGGAAGAGATTGACCCAAATTTGCTTTTATCTATATACTGTAACAATGGACCAAATCTTCACCTTCTGTTATGTGAACAACTGTTAAGGCAATGGGACAGCTCAGCTGAGTAAAACCTTTTTAAAGAAGGCATGCAGAAGACAATTTCTCTCCAATGGGGCTGCGATGAAAAGCAGTGCATTATCTGGCTGCTCTTATTTCCATTGCAGTAATTTTAGCATTTAAGTTTTCTTTATTGTTTTATTGAAATGGCTGTTCCGTTGGGAACTCGAGGATGCCCCATGTTCAGAAAAGCAATGCTGCAGCCCACTTCTGAAGGAACTGCTTTGATGTCTGGTGTGAAGTGTGTGGTTTGGGAAGAGATAAGAAAAAAAAAAGATGCATTTACAAAACAATAGATAAGGCCATCACATGTAATCATGCTTGAAAGGAAGTGTGAATAATTTCTGTGTATACTGAGAGATTTAAATAATCTAAGTAGAGGAAGGACATATACTAGAAAACAAAATATTGTCTTGCAGTACTTTAAGAATAGGGTTTGAGAGGACATTCTCATCAGAGTTTTCTGACTTTTAAACATTGTTTTAATCCTGCATGGCTTTTGGGGTTTGTTTTTATTGCAATAGTGTCCATGAGTCCAGCTGAAAGTACTGTCCAGATGTTCTGAGCCCTGTGCAAAAAGGCGCATTGAACTTGACCAGAAATTCACTGCCCGGGTTAGCAAGGGGCACCGTGACCGAACAGCCCCATCCCCACTGGCAGCCACAGAGGGGAACCAGCCCAGGAATGGGGAAAGCAATGGCCACGGTGGGCATGGCCGCGGCGGGGACTGACCCTGTCCCCAGCTGCACAGGCTGGCGGGCCCGCACCATGACAGGGCAGTCCTGAGCCGGCACAGGCTCACCATGGCAACCCACCTCAAACACACAGGAAAGGCATTTTAACACAGCCCCGATCCCCCCCCGCCTCCCAAAAACCTTCAAAAAACCTCCAAAAAGCCCTAAAAAGAGCCCTCTCCCCATCCCTAAAAACGGAGGGGAAAGACAATGTGGGGGGGGAAGGGAAAAGAAACGGTTTAGCTCCCATAACCTTTGTTTTCATCCCACAACAGCGGAAAATGTCTCTTGTAATGACACATAATATTGGCTCTGAGCACATGTAGGTGCTCAGGTTCCCAGCTGCTTGTGTTCAAAAAATGGCCTTTGGCTTGCCTTATGCAGCTGTTGGAGCCTTTTCCACACGCATGCCCAGTCCCACCTGTCCTGTATTGCTGGAGAATTTTTAGAAAATAACAGGCATCTGCACAACCCAGCTTTCTGATGAGAAGTATGCAGCAAGGTATGCAAGGACAATTTGACCTAACTTTCTGATGAGAAAGTATGCATATAAAGATAATTTGACCTTGGTGCAAGAAAGAGAAAAGTTAAACAAGAGAAGAAAACAAGTCCAGAGCTGCAGGTGGAACAGACCAACCACAGCTCACTGTGTGATGAAGAATATGTGACCAATTAAAACATATAGACAATGTGTGCATAAGCTTAACTAACCAATGATAATAGAGTAAGAAGTGTGTGCCAATAGTAATAGGGTAGAAGCGTGTAGACAGTTAGAAACTGTATAAAATAAGTCTGATGCTTTTAGTAAACGGCTTCACTTGATCATATTGGTCATGGCGTGATGATCCTGAGAAAACCCTCCACACTATATAATATAAGTGTATAATCTGTTTAGCTGCATCTCCTTCCTTCCTTCCTTCCTTCCTTCCTCCCTCCCTCCCTCCCTCTTGGTGTTGTAAAATACAAATCAAGGATTCAAATATTGATCCAACTGGTTTTCTGCAAACTTTTATGCCTCAGCTTGGGAGTGTTGCCAAGTGCCTCAGATTTCCAAGTTACAGGTGGGGTTGCCTCCCAGTCATGCTGTATCAAAAGTTTAAGAAAGGCTTGGCAGACACTGGTGGTTGTTGAATCTGTATCAAATGTCAGTGTCACAAACTGACTACACAAACACAACTGTCTTTAGTTAATGATTAGCTAAATGTGGTTGGCGATTAGTTTGACATTAAATACTCCCCAGATATGATTCAAAACTTCTTTGCTGGCTTTTCCTCTCACCTGCAGCATCAAGGTGCCAAGAGATTACACAATCATGCACTCATTTGCTCTTTATTATCTTCCCTCTCCTTTCCCTCATCCCACCAATCCTTCATAAATCATTAGTCCTTTGCATAATGGAAGAGCTTGTGTGTGAGGGGCCCTTCCACCCACCTCTGGCATTCAGACTGCCCTTTGCTCAGTGGTTTCTGGAAAGGCAGAGATGTTGCCTTAAACCCACACCCCAGTGTGCTGGAAGAGGGATTCATCTGATCCAGTCATCTGATCTGCCAGTGCTAAAGGAAAACATACACCTGAAATCCCATTCCTTATAATTGAGTTACTGATTATTCACAGCCTACATTGAGCCTTAAAAAAAAAAACAAACTTGAGCAGAATTCACACTTTGATTTTAAAAAAGTAGACCAGCCTCATTTGCTTTGCAGCAGCCCAGGGCTATGTCTCCCAAGCAGCAGGCTCCAGGAGGTTTAATGGTATGCCCTGAAGATTTACTTAAGCTTTATTGCCTCTGCACAGCGTTATAAAAAATTCTGCATACTAGTATAAGAGGGGTCTGCCTGAACAGAAGAATAAAGACCTCATCCAGTAATTCAGAATTTTTGCTGTAAGAAGAAGAGCAACCCAAACTCCCTGCCCTTTTCATTGCAGTGCCTTTGAGCCCTGAATTTTTCCCCCTTCCTTTACCTCAGGAGTGGAGGCTATAGGGCAACAAAAGCTGCCCTCATCATCCTTTCACAGAATCATTTAGGTTGGAAAAGACCTCCAAGATCCTTGAGTCCAACCTTGCAAGGTTAAATTGTGCTGTTCTGCAAGAATTCAAGATCCATGTCCCAGGCAGGGGTGTGACAGTCTATCAAGGAAGATCCTTTGCTACAAGGAAAGGGACAGGTGTCTGTTGCCTGCTCCAAGGGCTGGTCAGATGTTTGAAACAGTTCAAATCATAAACTATAACCCAGACCTTTCTCCTCGTAGGAAAGGGCCATGATTACTAGACCTGAAAGATACTCCCTTTGAAGCTCATTGGCTAACAATTGGCTATAGTTGGAGGTGGAGTTAGGTCCCCATGTTTCTTTATAATCTGCATGACACAGCACTCTCCTGAGGTAAGTATGCCTGACCACCCCAGCTGAGGAAGACTCTAAAGCTTTTACCCTCATTTTTAGCAAACACAGTAGCTTAGGGGGTATTTGCTGACTCTAACAAACAGCTACTCACACGTACAGCAGTAGGGAAAGGGAAGTCCTTTTCAAACATATGACCTTGCACACAAGCATTGTACCCTTGCTGTTTCTAGAAAATCCACTCCTCATGTGTCAGGCGTGCACTAAGCACATTTACCAACACCCTCAGGGGACCACTGAAAAGACCTGCAGTGGGTTTGGCCTTGCCAAGATGGCAACAGGCACGTATGGAGGGACCAGATAATATTCTTACAGTACAAATGTATGCATTCATGGCTATTCTGAGACCTAAGGAGATAGACAGAGTTGGGAGAGGATGGTATAGATGAGACTAACTTGGTAACAGGAGCTCATCGAGTTTCTATTTGCTTTGCTTAAGTTTCCCTGAAAAAAGGTGGGTGTGTTCAAAAGTAAGCTGTGCCAACATGCAATGAGAAAAGGCATGACTTGTTTTTACTTGAGAATAAACAGAATGAGCCCTACACCTTCGCCAGGCGGTTCTTGGCTAACCACGCTGACTCTGCCAGCATCCTGCACTGAGCCTGCAAACCTCAGTAGGCTCTTTCAGTAGAAACACTCGTATTTTACAGGCATTTCTAAAGGACCTGTAATCACTGTGTATATTCAAACAGGCATAGATTCTCTAGGGAAAGATCAGATCCTCCAAAGCAAAATAATAACAATAAAAAATAAATATAAAATAGAAACAACTATTTCAATTTTTTTTTATACACTTTAATGTCTATGGACAAAAACGCCATGGAAGAACAAGGTAATTCTTTAGTCCCTTTGAAGAGAACATACATGTATTATCCACCTAGTTTGGCAATATTTAACATATAAATTATAATCAAATCATAAATCACAACAATTGCAGATGCAGCAAAAAAACACACTACTCAGCTTCTAGGAGATGCAGTGTAAACGAACTTAAATGCACTGGAGAAGATAAAACTGCAGATTTCTCACAATCTTTCTACTCCCAAAGTCAGATGCAGTTAACTAATAACGTACCACGTTTACACAAGGCAAGAGTAGTATCTGACTTTATCTGAACTTTAATGTCCTTTGGCAAGAGGTCCCTGACCAGTGCCCAGATCACAAGAGCACGAGAGTGGAAGCTCATTTTATTTCCTCACACAAGGTAATGTTCGCAGCCTGGACTTGAAACACTGTAGTTTACTGTTACCTATCCACGTTTCCCCCCACTTCTCTTTGTTGGGACGGCGCTAATCTACAGGAGAGAGAATGAACACTCAGCTCTTTGCTTCACATAAGCACAGCTAAAGGACAAAAAATTATTCACGCCCATATTCAACCACCACAATTAAGTTCTCTCTCAAGAACAGCCCAAAGCAGTAGAGCATAGCAGCCCAGCGGCCCGGCCGCAGCTCCCAGCCGTGCCCGGGGGCCCTGCGGCGCCTCCGCCCCGGCCCGGCCCTGCCCACGGCCATTCGCCNGCGGGGTGCCCGGCCTGGGGGTGCGTGTTCAGTTCGGCCCGCGCCGTTCGCGGGGGAAGGGGCGGGAGCTGCGGCCTCCTTTTCCCGGCCCAGGGGCTCCGGGGTCCCGGCCCGGTGCGGCTCTGCCCGCAGCCCCGGGGCCGCGCCGGCCCCACACCCCGCCCTGCCCTGCCCACAGCGGGGGGCGCTGCTCGGGGCCGGGACCCCCGTGGCATCGGTGATTCCCCGGCCCCGGGGTGCTGCTTGCCATGGCAGGATTCAAAACGAGTCCAGAACCGCTTCCTCAGCTGTGCGTGTTCGGTGCTCCGGAGAGGGACAGGCTACAAAGCCTTCCCGGGTGGGAGACGGGAGTAGCACTCATTTAAAGAGATCGGCCCTAAGAAAATATTTCTGCGGCAGCATAATAAAATCTGCAATCATTAATATTCTTTGATTTCCTTGAATTGTTTGCTACTGTTTTAATTTATATTTCCTGATTTTCCTTTTCCCCTTCCTCTTACTTAGAGCAATCATGTTTGAAATTAAGAAGATTTGCTGCATTGGTGCTGGTTATGTCGGTGGGCCAACCTGTAGCGTTATTGCCCAAATGTGTCCCAATATCAAAGTGACTGTTGTGGATGTCAATGAAGCCAGAATCAATGCCTGGAATTCCGATACACTCCCAATCTATGAGGTAAATGTCACTCTTGTCTCTTCTTCCAGACGCTGTTGCATTTGCTCGCCTCCTGCCGCATGGCATTTTCTTATAGCCTGTTCCTGAAGCTTGTCAATCTTAGCAATAATGTCCTTCAAAAAGAGTATTCTGGAATAGCAGCTTGTCACTACTGCTCATTAAATTGGGTTTTTGAAATAACTTAATATGGCTGATGCAGACAGATATTAATGATTATCTGAAGGGCCTAGTAAAGAAAATGTAATTCTGTATATAGTGGCTTTACTAATTCATGCTTTCTTATGGGACTCTAATCATAATATAGCCCTCTTGCTCACCACAGATATCTGCTGTGTTGTAGCACAGTATCAGTGTGTAATACTGAGTAGTTGTAAGCTTTAGTCACATTCTGAATATTGCCAAGATCCAATCTGTGCTGTTCAACTTTGTGTTGAAGGATTGGGACAGTCATGTTCCTAATTCACTTGTACCATAAACCTTCAATTTGGCCTGGGAAGACGAGGCAAATAAGCATATCACACTGTCACTCCTTCATTACAGAGTGACTTTAATTTGAAAATACGTACAGCAATTTTCTATTTTGCTTCTCTAGCACATGTTATTTTCCCCTCTTTTTCACCATAAAGGACTGGGTCTCTTTCCTTTATTTTTTCATGAAATACAGTTTTAATAGCTTTGAGTTCTTTTCTTTAGGAAGAGAGAAAACTTATCTTCACTCATCTCCCAAAGACAAGGCATCTTCCTGGTACAAACAATTCCTCTCTTGCTATGAAAGGTCTTCTGAGTCCTGTCTGTGCTGTAACACTAATGCATTTTTTTCCCTCTTAAAACGAAAGCTGTACTGTGACTAAGCGAAGATGAATAGATCTCCTTTGTCATACAAATTCAAAGGAAAATGTGTATAGTGCTCAGATTAGCAGGTGAGACATGAAGAAAGTTTATGAAAGCAAATACTTTGTTTTCTGTGAACACTTAGTTTCAATGAGCTAAAGTAGAGCTAGTCTTGGTATGTTTGTTGGGTTTTTTTGTTTTTAAATTCCAACTTGCAACATCTGTTTCTTGGAATCATGTCCTTTGCTTACAAAGAATGTACAAAAACTGCCAGCAGTAAAGTTGAGTCATTGCACAGCAAGGTTTTTGAATTTTTTTGGTTGGGGTTTATTTTCAGTGTCAGAAATTGTCTTTTGGGCTTCCTTTGTATTTACATTCAGGAAGACAATAGTTGGAACACTTGATGGGTTGTAACACCTCTTATTTTGCTTGTTCTGACCTTTGCTTTCCTTTTAAGTGGGTTGTGTTTGATATGAAATGAGACAGTAAAAATGTCTTGTGTAAGAAAGCTTATGATGAATTTTCTTTATCTAGTGAACCTTTGCCTTTCTGGCATTTACTCAAATATCTAATGTCATGAGTGGTATCTCAAGTTGGAGACTTGATTGCCAGGTGAAAGTATATGACTATTCAAATAAAAAGGTTTTTTTTATGTATGACGATTATATCTTAGTGAAATTCTTATTCAGACCTTTCTCATTCAGAGGATTGCTTATATATGTATGGCCTTCTGCCTCTCTTGTCTGAATGAAAGTGTTAAGGAAATTGAAAGTATTATGTGTTTCTGGAAAAAAATCTCGTCATATCATGGCTGTGATTCCTCCACACTGCAGGTGTGGTGCCATGATAAGATTAATCTGGCCCACAAATGGGTGGCTCCTAAAAGGAGTGGCCTTGGTCAATTGTGTGTCGCTGCTGCCTATTTTTCACTGCATCTGGGACTGCTGACTTGATGGAGGACTTCTTTGTGTGGAAGTTTTTGTCTGAAATCAGTCTTAGATCTGATATTAGGGGGATCAAGGAATGTGCAGCTGAGGGAAAAGAACTGGGACCACCTCTTTTGTTTGCAGCCTAGGTAATATTATAAGACTTCTTGAATCTACTTAACAGTGCTCTACAGGTACTTCTTTAATTGTTACTCGTGGTAATAGACTTGAGCATGGAAATAATCTGTCTGCAGGTAACAATTCAGTGTGGCTGAAGGTTTCAAGACAGCATTTTGAGTCTTTTGAATAAGAAAGGGCTGTACTTTTTTCACTGTGTGAATCTATAGAAGCTTTACTTATAGCAGACTGAAAACATACTCCACTGGGGGGGAAGAAAGCCTTTCTGTATCTGAAATTATATGCTGTTTATGAATACAGTTTGTTGTACTTCTAACTGCATTAAGCTTAACTGCTTTTTTTCTGCCTTTTTTTTTTTCAGCCAGGCTTAAAAGAAGTAGTAGAATCATGTCGAGGAAGAAACCTCTTCTTTTCTACCAGTATTGACGATGCCATTAGAGAAGCTGATCTTGTATTTATTTCTGTAAGTTTAGGGGGAGATGGTGGTTGTATTTCTTTTTTTTTTTTTTCTTATCAAATCATTGTTGGTCTTTTTTCAGAAAGATGCCTTTGTTATGTTGTGTTGATTCAGTTAATAATGTCATGTCACTGTGTCACAGATTTCTCCTTGTCTTTTTGTGTACTGTGGGAAAAGTGTTGAGTTGTTTTTTTTCTTTTAGCCAGCAGCACCTTTGACAAATGAACAAGTTCTAAGTCAAAGTGGTCATAATGTTTAATTTGGTTGGGTGTATGGAGTCTTAGAGCAGAATGTAGTACAGCTTTGTCAATGCAGTGTACAACCTTAATACACTTAATACTGATCAAGTTGCTGGACTGGGATGCAGCCTCATATGCTGGTTACTGGGTTACAAAGATTACTTATTTCTAGAAGCTTTTAAAAAATAGTGTGTTAATGGAAGAGGGGATGGCTTTAATATTCTAGTTTTAATGTTTTGAAGCTGTTGAGACCATTTCAGGAGGCCCTTCAGAAAGCGGGATCCAGGCAAATATGAACAGTGTGACCTTTTGTAATCTAGAAGGTTATTACTAATGCAGGATCCAGAAGAACTGTTTGCTATTTGTCTTGGTAGGCCACAGTTGAGGGCTTTTTTTGGTACTTGAGTCCTTTTTTCTTGAGAGCTCCTCTTTGTTAGGGCACTGTAGTATGAAGCTCACTTTCTGTTAGTATTTTTCTTCATTTATTAAGTCTAAAATGAATGCTATGTATGCCACTGATATAGCCCATATATTGCCTCCTGTCTTTCATTCAAAATATGCTGTTGTCTTGCACATGTTGTTTCTGTTTCTTCATTGTTTGTAATGAAAAGAACCCTCTGTCTTAGTCTAAACGACGTGTTTTTCCTCATGTTGCCTTTTCTGTGTACTTCAATGTAGTAATTTTCATAAGCCCTACACTTATGTTTCACTACAAAGTGATTTTAAACTACAGTTGCCTCACTAAATGCAAAATTCTTACGTGAGCCTTCACACTCCTGGTGTGGGACAGGTAACAAAAGGTGGTTGGCTGTAATCATGAGGAAATTAATGATGTTTCCAGAATAAGGACTGTATTTCACCAAAGCCCACAAAGCTGCTGTTACTTGTGAATGTTTAAAGCCTCTGACAGACATTTTATTTCACAATCTTGGCAATTTCACCTTGCCCCTTAACAAAAGAGGTACTGACCTGCAACGTTTCTTCACCTTTTGTGTCATTAGGTTAATACTCCAACAAAGACCTACGGAATGGGAAAAGGCCGAGCAGCTGATCTGAAATACATTGAAGCTTGTGCTAGAAGAATTGCACAGAATTCCAATGGCTATAAAATTGTCACTGAGAAAAGCACAGTTCCAGTACGTGCTGCAGAGAGCATTCGTCGAATATTTGATGCTAATACTAAGCCGAACTTGGATTTGCAGGTAAATATAATCTTTGAGTTGGGTACTTAAAGGCTGTTTGTTGGTTTTGGCTTTTATTTGTTCTTTTTTTCTGTTCCGGTAGGTGCTGTCTAACCCAGAGTTCCTTGCAGAAGGAACCGCCATCAATGACCTGAAGAACCCAGACAGAGTGCTTATTGGTGGAGATGACTCTCCAGAGGGACAGAAAGCTGTCCGTGCTCTTTGTGCTGTTTATGAGCACTGGGTGCCCAAAGAAAAAATCCTCACAACCAATACATGGTCATCAGAACTTTCTAAACTGGTTAGTGTTACTCACAGCTGTTTTCTGCAATGAGCATATTGGGAGGACCCAATATGTAGGTCAAAGAATATTAATCTTTTCCAGTTAGCTGGCCTAATAGATGATACTAACTTTCCATTAAGTCCTTTTCTCACTTTTATTACTGTCTTACTTAGTAATAAGTGTTGCAAAAACTAATTGTCATCATAAAAGGGTTCAAACTCTAAAAGCTAAGCATTAGTGTTTTGCTTAGATCCCATTAACTGGCATTGATACATTAACTTAGTTAACATTTGTATGTCAGCAGAATTGCATAGATATTAAAGTAATCCTTTCAGTAGCAACTCCCTTTGGTTTGTGGTCATCTTGATTTCTGAAAAAGTTAAGTTCTTTACTATGCTTTATATTTGCAGGCAGCTAATGCTTTCCTGGCCCAAAGAATCAGCAGCATTAATTCAATCAGTGCTCTGTGTGAAGCTACAGGAGCAGATGTTGAAGAAGTAGCAAGAGCTATTGGAACAGACCAAAGAATTGGAAACAAGTTTCTCAAAGCCAGTGTTGGTAAATAAGAAATTCCTCCTTTCCCCTTCAATCCCAGTCTTCTGTTTAATAGTACAGCAGGTTTACTAGTAGTGTTTTGAAGTAAGTAATCTGATACTCCAACATCTTCTACAGCACTAGAACTGCTTAATGTATGAAAATATTGCTGTAGGGTAGTAGTATAAAGCCATTTTTCTGGATAAATGTCTAGGACTGAGGTTGTTCTAGACAACCTGGCAATCTGAAACTGGAGAGCTCAGAGTGCATCGTTCATCCTGCCTGTGACACTGGGAAGAAAAGCTGCAACTTTATTTTTCAGAAGCATCACTGATGATAGTGCTCTAAGATGTCTTCCCAGTTGTAGCTGCTGCAGTTTTGTTTGAGAGTTGCTGCCAGTGGCCTGAGGATACTTCTAGGTCAGAATGTGTGATGGCAGTTTCTAGTTTGTAGGATGAATTCACAGAATCATTAAGGTGGGAAAAGACCTCCAAGACAGAACAGCCTTTGACCGCTCACCACCTTGCTGCTAGACCTTGGCACCAAGTGCCACTCATTTCTTGATTAGATTTACTAGAAGGTAAAAGGTAGTCAAGTGGTGATCGGTACATCTAACATAAAACTTCAGAACAAGACTAAAGCCTTACCTGTGTGGCTTCATGCTGGAAAGACAAAGTGCGACTTTAAAATAATCTTGTTAAATATAACATATCTTGGAGTCTATGCAAGAGTGAAAAGTAGATAGCAAATAGATTAACAAAATTCCTCTCAGGTCATTATAATTCCTTCCACAATGTGTTGTTTCTGGGATTCTGCTTGCTGAGCAAAGTTCTAGGTTCAGGGATTCCTCTAATGTTACCAGTTCTCCCATAGTCAGCTATGGTGATCTTTGGTTCCTGGCAATGATTAGATATCCATTTGGGGGTGCAGTAAGAAAGAACCTAATCTGAGCACACTTGCTCTGAGAAATATTAGCCTACACCTTGAGGTGGGAGGGAAAGCAAATCCGGGAGCTTGTCCACCCACTTGTAATAATGTAAAATAGCCTATAGTTGCTTTTTTTTCATACCAATACCCAACTCTGAGTTAGAACTGTCATTGACTTCAGTGGAACCTGAAACAGATTTTAAGGCTTCTGTAACTGACTAAATAGGTCAAAGAATTGGATTTTGAGAGATTTTTAAGATTTTTTTCATTTGCTAGCAGTGAAATACTGAGAAAAAATTATCATTGGCATAGTCAGCATTATTACTGAAAACTACTTGATTCCAAAGATTTGCTTAGATCAGTAACTTAGTTGCCTGTAAAATAACTATTTTCTCTTTTAGGTTTTGGAGGTAGCTGTTTTCAGAAGGATGTGTTGAATTTGGTGTACCTCTGTGAGGCATTGAATTTACCTGAGGTAGCTCGCTACTGGCAACAGGTACAAGTTCTTTTTTGGTTTTTTTTTTTGAGGGTGATGTTTCTTCAGTGCTCAACTCTTGGGCATAGAGCTTTTAAGCATTATCTACATATAATCTGTGTTTCAGCTCAAAGGATCACATACCTTAATGCTGGTAACCTGTACATTTTAGTGGCATTTGATGCTTGTAGGTGCTTAGGCTTTTTTGGAGTGAACTAAGTTGTCTGGATCAAATGGATTAGGAAGTTGTATAAAAGCAGCAGTAGAAAATGTTAAGTACAAGCATGTCCTGTCTTCCTCTTGCAGTTTGGTATGTCAGTCCACTTTGAATTCAGAACTTGGGATCTTTTCCTCAGAGTTTACTTTTACAGTTCTGAAAGAACACAGCAGAACTTGGTTTTTTTAGATGACACAGTTGCTTATGTTCCCTGGTTTAATGTTAGGAATGGTTGGGAAGATGTGGATGCTAGCTCCAATGCAGCAATACTGTAATACTCAGTCTGTACTAGCAAGTGTTTCCCTATTAAACGGCAAAAGCACTTCATTTTTCTTCCCTGTGCTAAATGAGAAGCAGCTTGGAGATTGTGGTATGGTAAAAAAACAGCTGTGGGTTTTCTGGCCTGATTTATCTGTGGTGGTCAAGTATAAGGCTGCCTAGCAGATGTCCCTAGAATACCAAGCACATGATTTGCCTACTTTTTTTAATCTTCATTTTGTGTAGCCTTTATTCTCCTTACTCTTCTCCATCCCAGTCTGCTGCCAAATAAACAACCTGCCCATAATTACTATTTCTTCACTGGTCAGTTGTGCCACATATGTACTGAAGTGCAGTATTTCTTACACCATTGTCTAGGTCATCATGACCACACAGTAGTGTTGATGGGATTACTTAGGCTTTCTTGGCTTTGCAAGGTTCTATTTCCCCAAAGGTCTCTAATAGTCCCTTCCAATTGTCTGAAGCTTGGATGGATCTCACTCATAATTCCCTGTATAACTGCCTGTAAAAACTGACCATCTCTGAGTGCTGTCTGTGACTTTTGTCAGCTTCTTCCATTGCCTGTGATGTCCAGTGGTTCTCTATGTCCCATTTAGGTAGTTTGACTTCCATCCAGAGGCTAGTCAGCAGTAATTCTTACGTTAATTGCTTGGGACAAGGAAGATATGAGTTTTATGCTATCTGCCTTCAAAGGTATGGATTGACATCTTCCTTAAAAACGTACTTCATTAGGATAGCCTAGTCCATGATTGAGATGCTTGCAATCCCATTGTTAAAGAGACTAATGTACTGCATGAACTTTGTGCAAGCATCCACAGGTTTGGTGTTTAGTACAGGGCTTGGATGCATTGGCACAGTAGGAAAGAAGAGGGAGCCCTAAGTTCTGATATTTGCTTCAAGAACTAATGTTTTTACTCTGCTTGAGATATAAGCAGACAATCCTTAGAGCAGTGTGAGCTGCAGCAATTAACATTACCTCACCGATAATCTGCTGCATAGGGAAAAGCAATGCTGTCTTGAAAGATACAAAATTTGTTTGTCTCTGCCCTCCGGGATGACAAGGTTCCTTCTTAAAATGCATCCTACTTAATATCTTGGCAATCCAAAGATGTAGGAACGTGCTCTGTCTGGAGATGTTTTTTTAAACAAAAGCCTGAAAGGTTGCATTGTTACTGTAAACAAACTAGTTCAAGTGCTTATAGTGCTTTTATGCTCTTTTTCCCTCTTTTAAGAGCAGTGTTTCTATGTGACTTATTAAGATGTGGATAAACTGTACAGTAAGAGCAGCTGCTGAAGAGTTAGGGTGAGGTAAAATACTGTTCTCATAGTACATCCCCCTACCTGCATCTCCTGGTTCCTCAGAGCACTGTGTTCTCTCAGAGGTCTGTCTGCCCCAGCCCATGCTGCTCGAGTCATGTAGTGCACCCACATGAGCAACCATGGGAACCCCTTCTTTGTGGCCTGAGCACTGCACTTTCAGCAGTGCATGCACATGGGAGAGCTCAGACCAGATGCAAATTCTGGAGGATATGCTGATCAGAACTGCCCCAGAATCCTAACTTCTAATCTCTCTGGCCTTTAGATGGGACAGGACTCTCTAATATCAAAATCTTCATTCCTTGAGAACTTAACATACAGAAAAATATAATCCTCTTGCCCTGTCAGCTGAGCATTCATTGCCTGTCACTGCCCTGTTGAATTGCATAAATCTCAGTGCTTTTTTTTTTTTCCCCCTCAAATCTGGTTCACCACTATCCTTCTAATGTATAGTTTATATGTTATGTTTCACTGCTGCTGTTAATTCTTGATGTGGATTAAACATTCCAAACCCTAGAGGGATGTGTGTCCATTGCAGTCCACTTTGAACACTGACTAGATGGGGGAGCCTGCCTTTCCTATTCTAACAGTGATCCAGTGCTCTCTGTGTCAGGGCTGGAGATGAAAAATACTGAAGCAGGCTGCAGGAAAGTACAGGAACAGCTGCTGATTGAACCCACCTTCATTTAATAACAAAATAACAAAAGTGAGACAGTTTAAAAATGTGGTTGAAGAATTATACTAGTCTTATGTATTGGTATCTGTTAGTGTGGATTGAAAAGGGTAAAAACCTTCACACAGTTGTTACTCGTGGTCACACGCCCTATATGTAAAGACATGTAGGTCTGGCAGTGGGATTGTGACATCAAGTACTCTTAACACTGAAATTATATTTTAGACAGAAGCATGGAAAGCTGTAAATTACAATTTTTTTTTTTAAAAAAAAAGCAAACTGAAAAAATCCTAGCCTTTAAACTAGNAGGAACAGCTGCTGATTGAACCCACCTTCATTTAATAACAAAATAACAAAAGTGAGACAGTTTAAAAATGTGGTTGAAGAATTATACTAGTCTTATGTATTGGTATCTGTTAGTGTGGATTGAAAAGGGTAAAAACCTTCACACAGTTGTTACTCGTGGTCACACGCCCTATATGTAAAGACATGTAGGTCTGGCAGTGGGGTTGTGACATCAAGTACTCTTAACACTGAAATTATATTTTAGACAGAAGCATGGAAAGCTGTAAATTACAATTTTTTTTTAAAAAAAAAAGCAAACTGAAAAAATCCTAGCCTTTAAACTAGATGTTGTGTGTATTTGTATCTAAAGTCAATGATTAAAATAGGATTTATATTGGAAAATATATTTGGTAAGTTAACTAAATTCATCTTTGAATTACTTATGATACTGAGTAAAAATACTTACCTTTCTCTTTTAAGCCTCTATTAAAATTGTGAGGGTAGCCTCATTTGATTGTTAATAGGATCTATTTATAGTTTAAAATGTCTCCCTTCTATACCATTATGTCTTATATCATTTCAGGTAATAGACATGAATGATTATCAGAGAAGAAGATTTGCTTCCCGCATTATTGACAGCTTGTTCAATACTGTCACTGACAAGAAGATTGCTATTTTAGGGTTTGCATTCAAAAAGGATACTGGGGACACAAGGTAAAAAAGCAAGCTCAGTTCACTAACATGAATTCCCTGCAGTTGTCACATGGCAGCACAGCATTCAATTAATGCAATTGAATTGTATTAAGAAAAATAGCTCAGATATGGGACACTGCATTTCTTGACTCAGTTGGTTTGTAACGAGGATTAATCTTTCTTACATGGGTGAGACAATTGATTCTTGACCTCTACAATGTACTTGAATCATTCAGAAGATCAAGTAGATAACTCTGGTTGTAGCTAATTTGCATAACAGATTTTGAGAGACCTTCCACTCTCCACAGAAAAGAATGCAAACATTTTTGCAGCTAGTTCTAAATCGCTGTGTGAAGCCAAAGTTTTGGCTCAGTTTCCTGATAGTGGTTAATTCTATTTTCCTGTAAAGCTTAAACTTGATACAACTTTTCAGCTAGTTTGTGGGGAATGCTTATAAGCTCTATACCGTCTTAGTTACGGTCAGTAAAAGTACTAGAACTTTATATCTCTGTTGCATGATTCAGCAAGAGAGACACAGACTTGTTTTTCATATTATTCTTGTTGGCTTGGTGTCTCAAGATCTCAGGTTTGCTGCTGGCATGATTGCCACTAAGATATGTAATGTAAAACTGATATAAAAGCTCTAGTATTGCATATCATGATAGTTGAAGACTTTCATTACTTAGAACATGCCACCTGGTTCTTTAACTGGTTGATTGTCTTCCCTAGAGAGTCATCCAGTATCTACATTAGCAAGTATTTAATGGATGAAGGAGCAAAACTCCATATCTATGACCCTAAAGTACCTAAGGAACAAATCATCTTGGATCTCTCACATCTGGGTGTCTCAGAAGATAACCAAGGTAAAATATGCTTACTGCCTACTTCCCACCCTATTATCAATATACATGGGGTCTGTTTAAATACTATAAATTCATCTTCAGCATGATATTGTCCTGTTGGTTACACTTCTTAGAAGATTGTCATAACTCAGAGGATTACTCAATTTTCTATTTCCCCATAACTTTTATTCTGAACTAATTCAGAACTACTGTATATTTTTCTTTAGATAATATTCATTTCAGTGGATACCAAAAGTTTTCTTTTTTAAAAGAGAGAGAAGAATTTCCAGAAAAAGAGACTAGTGTTGTTCTTACAGTTCCTTTGTGTCTTGAGTTCTATCTTGCATTAGTTCTTTCTTACATATCTAAAATAGAAATAAAGAAGTAATTCTGGAATTCACTGAGCATTCTCCCTTCCCTTGTATCACTTACAAATTCATTTGTTCCCTTAAATTCAAGAAGACTACTTTAAAGTAATTATATGTGATTAGAAATTTCTTGGGGAGAGGCAGGGGGTATTTGGAATGTCTTACCTAGAGAGGGGGGGAAAATGGAGTTGATGGAGGGGGGAGAGTAGAGATCAGGCAAGTAGATTTCTTGAAGAGAATGGAGGAAAATGAGCTGTGTTGAAGAGGAGTAAAGGGTGTACATTATTTGTAAGGCACTTGATTTAGAGGGAAAGGGCAGGTTTGCCTCTAGGCAGCTACTCAGGCAGTCAGGATGAAGGCAGACCCTGGGGAGCTGTGTATATCTTGTCTAGTATGCACTAAGTGTTAAATAGAAACTGTGATGTGCTGCTATTGTACAGACAATGACCTTTGAAAGTTGGTATTTGAACACTCCATAGTCCCTTCTAATTTTAGAGATGTGCTTGACTGTTTACATCAAATTTGAATGCTTGACTTGAAACATTTAAATGCTCTGACTATTTAGATGCCAGGTACAAGCTGTTCTCATTTAAGTAAGTAAAACCCAAGTGACAAGTTTCTTGATAGAAGATATCTCCAGGTGAGTGACTTGAAACCGCTTGTTTGTGTAGGACAAGGAAGGAGGTGCATTTGGTAGGAGTGTGCCAGATTGATATTAAAGATGTGTGCGGAATAAAACCTTACTTTCCTTCTGTTACAGTGTCTCAGTTGGTCACTATCAGTAAAGATCCCTATGAAGCTTGTGATGGAGCTCATGCCCTTGTAATTTGCACCGAATGGGACATGTTTAAGGTAAATGTTACCTTTAATTTAAACGAAAGGAAAAAAAAGGGTGTGTTATGCTACTTACTTATTTTACCTGCTTTACTTACCCTTTACAGGAGTTGGATTATGAACGTATTCATAAGAAAATGCTAAAGCCTGCATTTATCTTTGATGGTAGGAGAGTTCTAGATGATCTTCACAATGAGTTACAAGTCATTGGTTTCCAGGTAATCAGCTGAGTGATGCTGCTTATGTTTCTTTCATTCTGTGCTCTCCCCTCTTAAATGATTGAGTAACAAAGGGAAAAACCTCTTTAGGTAAGGATTTAAAGGTAAACCAGTCTGTTCATAAGTCTTTTCACTAGTGCTGTGAAATCCTGCTCCATTATTTTAATAGTTTCATTGACTGATGTTTTATTAAAATTTAAGCTGTCAGATGATGCCATCAACATTCAGCAGTATAAACCTGCCTTGGAATTATTTAGGTTGGAAGAGATGTTTAAAATCATGGAGTCCAACCATAAACCTGACATCTGAATGCTGTTCTGCCCTTATTTGGGCAATAGCCTGGGAAGTAGTGGACAGTTACAAAATGAATTTGAAAAAATGCTAAATCTCACTCCTAAGATCATTCTAGGTTGGATATTTGGCTCCAAAACCAACTCCTTCACTGTTTCCTCCAGACCTGCAGTCTTTGCTGCTACCACCCAGCAGAAGGGCTAAGCTTTGAAGTTATAACCTGTGGTGGCTCCCCTACCTGGAAACTCACTTTAATACTGCTACCGTAAAATAGGCACCTTCTAAAATTGACAGTAGCAGGATACCAGAGCACACTTCCTGCAGAAGTCAGTGAAGGCTGTGAACATCTTTTGCTCCTCACAAAAGGCATAAGCAGGCTTACTGGAAATAGGAGACTTAAAACTGGACAAGATGTGATATAGATAACAACTGTTTATCAGCCAGTGAGATTCTTCACTTGAACAGACTATTAAGGGAATTTTTGGATTCTTCTCCCTGAGGTTAGCACAAGAAGGCTGGCTGATATTGGAGGTGAAAGCAGTGTATGCAAAGATGTATCAAAATGTCAACAAAATGCTCAAGTATTACGTGGGAGGTTGAAAAAGATGATTAATCCTTTGTTATCAATTAAATTCACCCAGAAGATCAAAACAGCGGTATTTGCTTACACAAAAGAGAGGACCCAGAAGCAAATGTTTAACTTTTTTGCGAAACATTTTGCTAAACCAATAGCAAATCCTGTATCAAGTTATAACAGATGTGGTATTTCTCCTAGGAACTTCTCTTCTGATGTCTTGTGTGGCTAAAAGACTTTACAGTTCACAAACTGTACCTTTGCATTTCTTCTGAGATTCCAGTAGAATTTTTGACCAATTTGTGAGTTAGCCAGAATCCAGTTGTCATTCAGGCTTATTATCCAAATTTTTCATTTAGAATATCATTACAAAAACATATAATAATTGATGTATATTCTTTACATAAAATAATAAAATGGGTTTTGACTATAATGGGCAACCCCAAAGTTTAAGCTTTTAGGATCCTAGTCTTTTAACTTCCTTGGATTAGACAGCCTGATGCTAAGAGCAGTTCCACTGTATACAATCCAAACTGATGTATTTGAGCTGTTTTATGTTTTTTTCCTCAGACTGGAATTTAAATAACTTTTAACACACCTACCACTTCAGTTATAACCTGTTTCCTCAGTGCAAGCTTAATTCAGGAGATATGAATGTGCAGCTCTGTTGTTCTAAGCAAAGAAACTTCTGATATGAGAAAAAAATCCACTCAGGTCAAAAGCAGAGAAAGCTTTGATTGAAGGGCTTGAAGCACTTTTGGCACAGACTAGACTTTTGGCATTTGACTATTACTAAAATCACCAAATCCCTGAATACTCTGTTAGAACCATCTCAGTCAGACACAGTAAGAACAAAAGCTACAAGCTAGATCAGATATGTGTTGCAGTTGTTTTAATTCATTGATTATTTGTGTAATGGCTATAGGACTTCTCTCTTGATATTTTTGCCTGTTTAAGCCACAGTTATTTACACAGTTGGTGAACCAGCTTGTTTAAATTGATTAAATCAGGCAGTTGAGGCTGTTAATAGGCAGATATGGTACATATAGCTCACTTGACTGTTTAAACAGCTCCCTTCAGAGTTAACTTTGTCTCTCTAGAATGTATTCATCAATTTTGTCAAAATAGTTGAAGTATTTTGTATTTTGATTGCACCTGACCTGCATTACTTAAGAGGAAAGCTACATCTTTGCTTATTTACTGGATGTCTGAACTGTCTTACAAGTTGGTGTTTTCTTTTCTACAAGCTCCTTCCTTAGTGATTTACATTAGTCTTACCTAGAAATTAGGGGAACTTGCCTTGCTCTTTGACTTCTGCAGTACCTGGCTTGTGTGTGTTGGCTTCGTTACATGATTTCTCTTACTGTGTTGGCTGCCTTAAGCCTTTTGGAGTGTTGCTTGAAAAACAGCTCACTGCATTGAGGAGGGAAAAGTGTTTTCTATGCCAATTTAGTATAAATTCTTAGGAAAAGGAATCTGAACCCACATTTTATGAATACTCTGACTTTATGGTATTTGGTAGTCCTATAGAAGCTGAGGCAGATGAATGTTCAAATTAGAAAGATGGAGCTTTAAGTACGTAAAGCAGGCACCTGTGAAAGGCTGGTTGTTTGTTGTTTTTTTAAAACAAACTTTTTGCAACTCCAATCACACTATATGTCCGTAGGCACACTGTGTTTTGTGTCTTGTGTTATTCCAGTGTTCACGAAATGTGGTTATAGTCCTGGATTTATTTTGTAGGTTCTTCATAAGCTGGCATGATTGTTAGCTCTCCACACTCACTTGTTAAATGTGTTTTTTATTTCAGATTGAAACGATTGGGAAGAAGGTGTCTGCTAAAAGAATTCCTTTTGCTTCTTCATGTGAAATTCCTAAGTTCAGCCTGCAGGACCCGCCTGTCAAAAAGCCTAGAGTATAATGTTTAATAGGTACTGAGGGAATTCCATGGATCTTGGTGATAATAACTGTAAGCCTGTGATTTTTTTGTAAGAATTATATTTTTCATAAACTAAACCAATTTTACACTAGATATGGTACCTGGTACATGTGAATTCAGTCTATTTTCAAATCTCTATTTTTATAGCAAATTTTTTTGGTTACTGAAGATGGTACAGACTTGTTTTTAATAATCATCTTTTAAGTGGAAAAGTTACTTTCAAACTGCAGATTTCTGCTTCCAGAAATGTTCCTAAACAGCACTTTAAATGTTTCAAGTGATATGAAAGCAAAAGAAATAGAATATCTTTTTATCTTAGTCCGATTGTGAACAATGATCAGGAACTTCGATCTCACCAATTTTTCATTTTCTTTTGGGGTGATCCTTTGCCCAGTTAATTGCTTGCTCTAACTGGCATAGAAGTCAAAAGATCAGTTCTAGGTAAATTGGTAGGCTTTAGGTCCAGCCCTAAAGTAGAACTGACTGCAACAGTAACACCCCAATCTCCTGGTTGGGATCACTTGGCACTGATGTAGTCTAAGCTGCATCTGTTGGGAAGCTGGATAGTTCTGCAGGTATCAATCATGTAGCTAATGCAGGTGGACCAGCAGCTATGAACTGATCCACTGGCAGATCTTCAGTTTATTTAGTTGTCTTGCCTACATTCCATGTGCAACCACACAAATTATTGATGTAATCAGATTCCTGGGGCAAGTATTTCCCAAGTTACAGCAATACAACGTATCTTCAGCAGAGGAGCATTCTGCTTGTTTACACTGAACTCAAGCAGAATTACCTTAATTTGGTGTCAGCCGAAGTAGAAAGCAAATACTGGCTTTGATGTTACCTGATGGTTATCTTTTTTCTTCCTTCTGCTTACATACTTCATGTAAAAGCAGCTTTTTAATGAATCTGCAAAAACTTAATCTCTGCTGTGAAGAAATTATTAAATTCAGCCCCAAAAGTTAGTCGGCTTGCTACCTCATTTAATTGGCAGGAATGAAACTTCCTATGGTATTTTGATCTTTTTGCCTTTACTGTTACTTTATTTCTACTTGTTTTTATTATTCTCAGTTGGCCAGTGCTATTAAAATCCTTGAGATGACAGTGTTTGTGTTTGGCTTGTTGCATGGGGTTGTGAAGTGGAGGGGAGGATAGAGAAGGATGACCATGAACAGGTTTCAGACGAGAAGATATAGACATATTAGTTGAATAATACGGTGTTGGGATATTGGAGAATTATCCTGCAACTAGTCACATAATACCTTCTGAATTTATTCAGCTGGAGTGCCTTCAAGCATGCTGTAGCAATAGTTGAACAGGGCAAGATCAGTGTCTTGGTAATGAGGGCTATTACTTTAATTGTTCACCTACAGAAATGTAAATACGGTCAAAGCTTTTGGACAGATACTTGATGATTTAAGGAACTTGTATAACAAAACAAGACACTGTTATCTGACTGAAGTAGCTGTGTTGTTGAATCAGATGCTTTCAGATTCTGCACATTAATGGCTTCCACATAGGGACTTACTCTGCAACAGTTACCTGGTGCTTTGGGCAAGTATGCCTTAGCGTTCTTGTCCTGCTCTAAGATCCTTCTCTAAGATCCTTCTCAGAGGAGCACATCAAAAGCCACTCAAAGGGAGTGGGATTTATAGGGGCTCAAAGTCAAACTCATCTTAGATCATGCCATCTCCCTTCCTGATTAACGAGTGCTGCTTTCATGCGACACCCACAGAACAGGGGTGTCGTAGGGTTAAAAAATGAAAGTAAAAACAATCTCTGATGCTACCGCGCAGGCTACCGGCCGGGCGAGGGGGAAAGGGGGGAAACCACCCTTTCCCCCCCCCCCCCGCCTGCTCCAACCGGGCACCGCCAGGCGCCCTCCGCCGGTTCCTCTGTGCCCCTCAGCCCCGGG
>VYZS01068823.1:0-10855 GCA_013400695.1 Neodrepanis coruscans | reverse complement strand
CTCCATCAGCACTAAATCCCTCCTTGGGCTAACGAGAAGGGGAGGGAGGGGGTTGCGCGCGGTTTTTCTAATTTTCTTGAGCTTTTCCTTCAGTCAAAGCCAGGCAGAAGCTCACGCTGCTAAGGGGTTTCTCAGACCAGCCCCGTGCTTCCTTCTAATTACCCCGGAGTCTCTCAGGGGGCCCAGAGAGAGACAAGCACTATCTCCAGAGCGTCCTCGTCCCAAAAACGGGCCCTGGGAGACTTTTTTGTTTGTCTGTTTTGCACTTTATTTGTCGGGTTTTTGTGTGTATGCGAAATAAACTGTGATATTTGTGTGTTTTCTTCATTTTGGGGTGTGTTTGTGACTTCTCTCAGAATCTCTTGTCCAAAATCGCTGAATTTGTGGTAAAACCACCACAAGGGGCAACCCTGGGATACAGTTGTGGTACTTCCAGCTGGTAGATCACCTTATCATTGCAGGTGGGCATCCTCTTGGCTACCTCTGCCCCCATAGCACCTGAAGGGCAGGCTGGTTACTTTTCCTTGGGGATTAAGGTACTGACAAGTTGTGCTTGAAGCATCTCTTGTCCTTGACTTTGTTCACATTAGCACAGCACTACTTCAGGGCTCACCTTAACCAGGAGGGTGAGTAGAGACATCAGAACATTGGCATGCTTTTCAGAAATTTACACACAGCTGTAATAGTAGTGCCTCTCTATGGGACTTGCCTTCATGAGTTTGAAGCAGATGAAGCATTAGTCTTGTGTGAAGTGTTGCTCCTATTCTGAATGTGCAAGTACTCATGTGCTTCCAGTGGTCTTTTACATGCCATCCCAAGGAGATGGAGGAACAGGGTGCTATACCGCTATTCCTGCTCTGTTTCTCCTGCAGACTTAGTTGAAGCCTGAATAATGACTTGTGGGTTACTCATGAAGATGTTAGAGAATGGCCCAATTTTCCTTACAGTGTGATCACTCTAACTCCCCTCTCTTTGGAAGGGTGGAGCAGAAGACCTTTTCTGAAGAGCAATGATGGGTGAAACTGGTGCTGGCGTTTCCCTTGCTTTCTTAGAGTCAACTTACTTAGTTTCTTGGTGGCTGCATGCTTTTAGTGGGACACTGGGATTGTGAGAACATTCCTTCAGGATACAGAAATACTTACCTTGCATATGTGCAAAAGAACCTTACCACAGGCCAAAAGGAAGAGCTTGGAAGATGGTGCAGCACTGTGAATCATAAACCACTGTCTTCAGAGTACAGTTGCCAGGGAAATAAGAGAGGGCTTGTATTCCTGCCTTAAAGGCTTGAGCAGTGCATGTAAGGGATGGGTTTAATACTTACTGAGTCTTTGTGTATGGGATGTTACAGCATGTAATTCTGGGTGAGACTTGTGTAATGTGAGCAATGACTCCTATGCTCAGAAATTTTTTGTGAGGTTCCTAATAAAATGCAATCCCACTGTAATACTGTTTTTCACTGCAAAAATATGAATACAACAGCTGAAGAAAATTCAGATTTAATGCAAGTCTAGGAGTAGTGTGATAGAGATTACATAAATTAGGTCTTAAAATGTATGTAGACAAATTGTAAATGAGATACAAGATGTACTATTTTATTTCCATATATGTGTGTTCCAGTGTTTGTGCAGGAAAAACTAATCTTGTTCCAGGAACGCAACAGTGAAGAATATTGCGAGTGAATAAACACACATTTTTGACCAAGACTAGTTAGGAGGAATTATGTTGAGATTTTTTTCTGGCCAACAAGTTTACACGTCTCTTACTTGAGGTTCTTGTAATGCTGTAATTTTACTGAACAGCTAAAGCAGGAATTTAGTTGTAAAACAATGCAGGAAAGCATAATGGTTATCTGATTTTGGAACACTGGAGTCAGTTTTCATGACTTGCTTTTGCTGTGTCAAGCTAAACATTTCTGCTGCAAATTGAACATCTGCAGTAAGTTGCCACATGTAAAGAAGCATCAATACTTGACACCTTCATTTTAAATGAAGGGAACACAAATATTAATTATTCATCAAGTAGGAAAAGATTTAAAATTGCTCTTAAATCAATGAAGCTGGAGCATTCAGTTTACCTAATGACTTGAAGTCACTGGAAGATGCAGCAATTCTCTATGCATAGCATTTAATTATGTTTCATACAGTGTAGTAATTGATGTAATGATGCCAAAAAAAGACTATTCATTCTTTTAAAGTGTCTGTGTCAACATCTTATTCCCAAAACTCAGTTTGATGTTTTCCCAATTGCAAGGATGATTAATGTTTCTTAAAATATTTTGTGGCTGCTTTGCAAAACAAACTGACAGAATGATGTGATTGACATACAAAAAGAAAATGTCACTAAACATGAAACTTCATCAGAAACAAAACTGAGTCATAAAACTTGTGCTGAATTACATGGAGGAGGTTTGTGAGGGTTTGGTGCTTTAATATAGTTATGGAAAACTGAATGGGCAATAGGGAAGTAAGATGGCTGTAAAAGCAGCAATTTTTAACTATGAAAAGAACTTTAGGACTTGTCCTTAAGCATTGTTAAAAAGAAAAGGCAAGCAAAGACACCCTCCCATCTATGAGGTCAAAGGGTGACTACTTAGAATCCACAGCAAAACATGCAGTTAGAAAATAGTTCGTGTAGCTTCTGAGACTTGGTCCTGGGAGGTGGCAGACAGTTATGTAAGAGCATGAGATCATCTCCTGACCCACCCAACAGCATGTCACAAGATAATTCTAACATGAAGTAGTGTTGGACTGCATTTCAAGCAGCATTATTTCTCTCACTGTGAAGAAGTCATGGATAAGTACTGTGCCGTGTTCTCTTGTTCCAGTTTGGTAATAGCTGTATGGCTCAGAATTCCTTTTTCTGTATTTGTGGTATTGCTATGCTGAAAGAGCAAGAGTAACTTGGCAGAAGCTACAGTCAGATTCTGTTAAATCTGCTCTGTAGGCAAGTCAAAGCCATTATTTATAGTGTGACCTCTAATAAAGGCTGGCAGCTGTTAAATGTGTGGGTATCTTGGAGTTGATGCTGCACCTCTCCCAGTCTGTTGCAGTGGAGAGAGTACTGAAGTTCCTTGCCACAACTGATAACCTTCCCCTGCTCTGGTACTCAATTGTCCCTCAGCTGAAGCAGGACATTTTTGGCTCAAGTATACTGGGCTTTTCACAATTAGCAGTCAGACTATTTTTAATTTAAAATTTTAAATTTTTTAATATTATTAAGGAAAAAAAAGCAGCTATGCTTACTTCTCTTTCTTTACAAAGTACACCTATTAAGACTTCTGTTTCACTGTTATTTCCTTCTGTTCCTCATGGCTCAGGTTTCTCTTTCCTTTACACTGTTGAATTAGTACATCCCTTCATCCCTTCTTGGTTGGTCAAAGTTATTTGTCTTCGTAATACTTTAGTGTAGCTGTTCTTCATGTTGTGAGGTGTCATTTCTGTATCACTGGCCTCAGTGGTATAATCTTATTGTTGTTCATAACAAGTTTCTCCTATTATTGCCAGTTAACTGTCTTCCTTCTACCAACTTGCTGGGTTGGTGGGGCATGTAGGGCCCACTCTCCTTCATACAGACTATAGTTCTTTACAAAAGTACTAGAGCCACCCATAGAATTACCTCCATGATGAGGGTCTGGGACCAGATAGCAAATTCCTGGAATGTTTCCCAAGTTAACTTCTTGAAGATACAGGTGAAGTCAGTTCAAAGATGGTATCTAATGTCCATTGCTGAGAATTATTAAGGAGAGACAATCAGCTGTAAAGAGATGTTTTAGAGCTGCTAGTATACCATAAGCCATGTTTTTATTTCTGCTTGAGTTTAGTGTGATACATAATGGATTCCCATTATGTGGTTAATTCCTCTGCATTCAGATTTACCAGCCAGACTCAGTGGGCAGGTAACCAGACACACCAAGCACAACCACCAAGTTTTTAAGTTTCCTTTAATGACAAGAAATAGCCATGGAATAGAAGCAAAGTACAGAATAGCAGCAGTTCTGCATACCCAAGTGAACAAGCACCTGTGCAGTTCAGGAGGGTTTGTTACAGTCAGTTAGGGGTGGTTCTATTTATGCTCTTATACCAACTCTGATTTTCCAAATGATTTAAACTACATGGAGTCTACAATTGTCTTGCCACAAAGGACTTGTTTTCTTCAGCTTGATATCTTGTATTCACCAAGGCTCTCACTCTGTGAGACATGCAAGCACCAGAAAAAGCTTTAGCTATGGGAATGGTAAAGCTTCTTTTCTCAAGATGCAGGAAGGAAATACTACCTCCTGAATAAGTATTACTATACATTCTCTGGTGTAGTTCAAGATAGCCCTGACCTGGTCCATTGTCATGTTCACAATCTTTGTTTAGAACTCCATAGTTCCCAGAGCCCCTGCAAGCTTGTCCTACGTAACGGTAAGACACACCAAAGTATCAGTACCTTTCAAATTTCTATCAGCATCCTCGAAGGTATTAACTGCAGCAATGGTGATGGTAGTATCACACCTATTAATCTGTCCCATCTTTTTTTCCAGCTTACATTTATTTCATCCACCTCAATTCCATCACTCTTTCAAGTGTTCTGTCCTTTTGCTGAACACTGGAAGTACTCTGTAGTTGTAGCCTTGCCAGGAGAAATGTGTTTTGTTGAGAGAAGAGTGTTCTGGAAAGATAGTGAGTTTATTCATATATTCACCATCTGGTCTTCTGCATTTCTGGAACTGAGTGTAATTATATGCTGAAAAAAAGGACCCTTATAACTGTCTGCTTTAAATAGGTCCACTCTCATTTTCAGATGGCTTTTGTCTTCCTTTTTTCTACTAAGTTCTTCAAAAAGAATTCACCTAATTAAAAAGAAAAAAAAGTCCCAAAATAATTCGCAGGTATTTCAATAAAATAAGGCAAAACAAGACATTCTTATTTAATATGAGTGTTCTATTCTACAGTACAGTTGTTCTTACCGGCATTTTACAGTAATTCAATTCTACACAACAGCACTTTAAATACATTCAGCAGGAATCTAAAAAAAACCCAAACCATAACCCAACAACTGTTTCATTCCTGAAATCCTGATTTGCCTCATGTCCAATTTTATGAAATAGCCCTGCTGCTTTGTGCTTTCCAACAGGCAAAAGTGAATTGATTTAATTAAAAATAATTCCTATTTAATAAAGTATCAGCAAGTTATAGGGAAACCTGATATAAATCTTGTTTGAGCTGGTATTAAAGCAGACTGAGAAGCAGTGCCCCAGATGAGTCTTCTATGCTTTCTCCTTAGGAAAGGCAGGATACTCTATCTACACAACAGTTCCATTAACGTCCGCTGCTACTTAATACCCAGTGCTTTGTCAGAAAAAGCACTACCATAAGTGTATCTAATTATTTCTAAGGCACTATAAATAAATTTTGCCCAAAGCAACAAAACTGCATCAAAAATTAACCAAGTGCCCCATTAAACCCAGAAGCATCCAAAAGGCAGAATGTAAAGAAAAACTGGCAAATTTGAAACCCTTTATCGCACTTCACACGTTATGTTAAAGCATGGTAAAAAATACTTTTGGCACAAAAATTAGCTTAAGCAGCACAGCAATTGTACAAATAATGAGGTGTCTTTCAGCTAAGATGAGGTTTGTTGCACACTGGTTCACCATTTTATATAATAAGATGTTACATGCTGAAAAATCTAATGCCTCTCAGTAATTTACCTGCTTTATAGGAGGAACGCACTAAAGGCCCACTAGCAGTGTAATGGAATCCAAGATCATTTCCTACTTTTTCCCAGTACTTAAACTTTTCAGGAGTTATGTACTCTTCAACCTGAGTGAAAAGAGTTCATTTTGGTCAGGTATTAATGCACAGGAAGTCACTACAGCTAACATACAGTGAAATGAAACACAGTTAAATCACAAGTTCAAAATTTTTCACTCCAAAACTTTAAGCAGTCAAGTCACCAACTGTATTTTCTCTCTGCTTTCTACCAAATTAATGCCCTTTATTTGCTTTACATATTTAGCTGAAGAGTTTAGAATTTTCTTCACTCTGTTTTTGAATGGTCCTTTGAAGCAAGCCTTTTCTTTTGTCCAGCTGAGCAAAAAACCACAGTAGTCCTACATATCTTTTCACCAACAGTTATTTTAGTGAAACACGGGAAGAGAACAGTGAAGCTATGGACAGATCACAGAAGCAGAAAATGGTAATTTCTCCAGCTGGAGTGGTACCATTAAGGGAGAGCCTATGAGACAGTGAAGAGGTGCTGGCTTGAGCCATTATGTTTGAGACATACACTGAAGCTCTTGTTTTCCAGAATCATGCCTCAGCTCCAGCTGTCTCACTGGCTAACAGTAGAAACTAGCACTGGGAAGTCTGCAGAAGAGGGAAGGGGTTAGATGGCTGAGGTAATTTTTAGTGAAGAGTCTGTAACAGATGAAGATTATCAGGCTAAACAAAGAAGGAAACTTTTCCCACCATCTGCAGTTAGGGCAGGGATGACTGTGCAAGGTACAGATCACAATTCTGCCTGTAAATTAAAGGCACTTTTACCTTCAGGTGACGTTTTGTTGGTTGCATATACTGTCCTAGGGTCAAACAATCTACATCTGCTTCCCGCAATACTGTAAAAACAGAATTCCTTGTTAGTGGCAGAAAGATCACAAGGGATGTCAGCAATTAGAAAACGTCCTCCTTCCAAGTCTGAACAAAGGTCACCCCGCAGCTCCCTGCAGGGGCCACATTCAGCTCACAGTAAAGGGAACTGCTGCCTCCATGTGCAGTAGCCACACACCTCACTCAGCTCCACGCTGCTGCAGGGCCTGACCTATCAAGTTTAAAGCCAGAGAGGAGACCCTGGTGCTGCAGAGATGACGTGCTCTTGTCTTTATCATATTGCTTTTCACTGTGTCTGTAGGTCAGAGCCTTCATTGGATGAAAGATGGATGCATGCACATACACTTGGCACGTCGCTCTTTCAAGACACTTCATGCCCAAAAGATACAGACAGTTCTGAAGTGCCATAAATCAGGGGAAATGGCTGGTTTTGCACTCTTGGGATATATGTTTTGATGCCTGCAGATCCCATAAACTTTGTCTTTACAATTGTAGTATATACTAGAATCAATAAACAGCAAATGAGTTCAGGTAGTCCACGTACCAAGAGGAAGCCCGGACACTTGATAATCAGCTGGCCTGAAGAATTATGTGTGTTCTGAACAAAGGGATGGCTGAGGAATCAGAGTCTGCATGAACAACCCCATATATTTTCTGGCTATTTGGGCTGGTTGCCTCACATCAAATAGGAAGAAAAGACTGTTCTGACTTCAGGATTGCACTCACTGTTAACCTCGAATCTGTTTAGTTTGGTATGGTTCTGTAAAGAAACAGGTACAATACCAGCACATTTACCTGCTCTTTAACCCGTACCCTGAGGATGGAAGGAGAATGGAACTGCAGTAACTGAATGGCTGTAGTGGGTAACAGTTTGCTTCCATGTACAACCATGAAAGTGGCCTGAGGGCAAACAGCACCAAATCTGAAATTTCATATCCTTGTGGCTAGGAAATGCTAGGCAGTAAGACTAGGAAAGCTAGGAACTGTAATTTTTTGGTCCAGACTCAACAAAACTAGACTACATAGCTGCATTCTAAATGTGCTTTGTACACAAGGTACCAGGTAGACATTCTTTCAGGATATGGGAGAAATGCCATAGGATTTATGAACTTCTTTTTCCAAGTACATTGTATTCACTTATCACTATGGAGCTTCTCTCCTCTTAAAAATACATCTATATGAAAACAGAAAACCATCCTACAGGAATAGTAACATTTTTGTATCTAAGTACACTCAATTAATTTTATCAGGCCTGCTATTTCTAGAAGGCAAAGCACAATAAGGCAACAATGTTGCAAGCTCGTTACTTAAGTATTGAGAGTTAAGAATATAGTCGATATAGTTACACAAAAATAATTCTAATTTCCATTGAAATCAACAGGAGCTGGATTTATCTGACAAATTGAATCTGAAAGCCATATGAAAGCAAAATATTTCAGAAATTCAGTCTTTTTTAACCAAACTTTTCTTTTTCAATGGAACTTCAAAAAACATTTCCTGCACCAGGCAAACTGATTTGCATGTAAAGGCAAATCATCTACAACAGTTTTGCAACAGAATAAAATTGACACCTGTGAATTCTGGCGTCCATTTCAACACCCACTTACGTTTCATTGTGGAATACACTTGTTCATCTGTCTCACCCAACCCCAGCATGATGGAGGTTTTAGAGATGACGCCAGGCTGCACCTCTTTGGCGTGTTTCAGCACCCGCACTGACTGCTCGAAGTTGGCTCGGGGATCGCGGACCTTCCTGCACACATTTCCAGCAAAAGGGGGACAAAAGCAGGAAAGGGTGCATAGAAGTTAGAGACGCCAGGGAAGGGCTGCTCTGCTGACTTCTGTCAAGTGGCAGTGCACAGGTTTTAGCTGTGCAGCTTGACACTGGCTGAAATGCCCTGAAGCACCACGAGTAATGGGATGTGCCCAGCTCAGGTACCACAGTCAGGACGTGATGATGGGATGTGCCCAGCTCAGGTACCACAGCACTGCCAGCAGGCAGTGAGCATGGCTGGGAGTGAGGCCACTCCACATCGTGGCCCCACCTGCTCCCGCTGCTTCCTGCATCCACTGGGAGCTTCAGTGTAGCTCAGAGGAGACCTTCTACAACCCCCTTACCTGGCTGTACTTCACACACAGTGCTATTGCTTACCTCTGCAGTTCTGGGACTGTCTCCACGTTGTGGGCATACACATCCAGCCCCGACAACGCTACTTTCTCCACAGCTCTAAGGTCCCCTCGGAAATCTGGAGTTAGGCACTCCACCAGAATTTTTGGATTCCTAAAAAGGACAGACAAAAGAAACACACCTGTGGGATTTTGTGTTGCTAAAAAACTCAAGATATNAAGTTGTAACAGTTACAGCAAGGTATTGGTGACACACCTTTCTTTTAGATGTGAGACTGTCTTTGCAAAGTGTCCTGCTCCACCGTCGGGCATATCTAGAAGCATTTCAATTATTCAGTTAACAGTTCTGTTCAAGAAATGTATTTACTTATTAGCAAAGGCATAAAACCTGTAACAGATTCAAATTTAAAAGCAAAATGATAAAGCTGTCAAACCCCAGTCACTTATGCCAAGGGTTTACAAAAGACATCCTACCAAGCCCTGCTCTGCACAAAGTTTAACTGTGATTGTGATTTAACTTTACCTGTCTCTAGGTCCACTGTCAGCCTGAGCACAGAATGGCTTTACCTATCTATGGTTTTGGTCTGAGAACCAGTTACACAAAAACTGAAATATATGTATATTACTGTTCTTTTGTTGTAATCCCCTTTTTGAAGCTACTGGACTTCCCATCATACTGAACACTTTTTACAATAGTTTTTCCCTCCTATATGATGTCATCTCAAAGGAACTACCAACCTTAAAAAAAGGCAACTTTCAGTTTTCACACAATCACAGAATTAATTAGGTTGTTAAAAACCTAAAATCATCAAGTCCAACCTCTGACCCATCACCACTGTGTCAACTAGACCATGGCATTACGTGCCACACCCAGGCTTTCCTTAAACACCTCCAAGGATGGTCATTCCACCACCTCCTCAGGTAGTCCATTCCCATGTTTCATCACCCTTTCTGTGAAGATATTCCTCCTTAATGTCCAACCTAAACATCTCCCCTTTGTTACATATAATATATTCTACGTTTAGTGTTTGGAGGGAAGTTCTGTAACGATATGAAGGTTTTTTTGCTGATCAACTAATAGACCATGGTGTAATATATGCATTTTGCAAAAAAATAGTTGTAAATATTTAGTATTCTAATATTCTTGATATTTAACGACAGTGCAACTTCTGTTGTATTTCACCAGACATGGAGAAACACTAAGAATACATAGGACCTTTGCAAAGTTTCAGCACTATGGACTCCTTTAACACAGTTCTCCTTGACAGCTGCTCTGATAACTGCTCATGGGGGCCCGTGTTCACCCCACGTGGCACATGTGAGCGCTGGGGCTGGACGTGAGGAGAGCCAGCGTACGCACCGTCTCTGTCCACGGACGTCAGCACAACGTAGTCCAAGCCCCACTCGGCTATAGCCTTGGCTGTGTTGTACGGCTCCTGCGGGTCCAGTGGAGGGGGATTCTTTGCTGTCTTTACGGAACAAAACCTGCAGCCTCTAGTGCATGTGTCACCCATCAGCTAGAAAAACAAACACATCCCTTTACCTGGTACGTATCATTATTGCTCTGCTGGAAAATATCTGAATAAGCTACATCAGACAAATCCCAACACTAATCAAAAAAATGGGACAATGCTTTACTCTAAATTTGTTTTAACAAACCCACTCCACTCCAGCAGGTATCCAACAATGTCCTACACACTGCTCAGACATTAACAGAACACTCAAGTGGTTCATGACTTACCATAATTGTAGCTGTGGCTGTGGCGTATTCACCACCTCCCCAGCACTCTCCAATGTTGGGACAACGTGCTTCTTCACACACCTGAAGGTGAAAGGCTGAATTGAACCTGCATTTGTCAATATTATTGTTGAAAATAATTATTTTATTACCGATCAGTTTCAATAGTAGCCTACAAACAAAACCTCCCTTCTATGATAAATCAGGTTAACAAGCCAGTAGAACAAATAAAACCAGAATTGCCTCCCAACATCCATCTTTTTTCCTACCTCACAACCATGTAACTGCCTTATTAGTTAGCACAGACTTTCATTAACAGTTTAAATTTAAAAATTGACAAAATGTTCATAAACTCTATGATTCATCAAAGAATGATCTTAGTCTGGAAAAAAAAAAA
>VYZS01068821.1:0-11368 GCA_013400695.1 Neodrepanis coruscans | reverse complement strand
CCGTCCCTGCCCGTCCCTGCCCCGGTCCTGCCCCGGTGCCGGTGAGTCTCCCCCCCGCCTGGATGCTCATCCCCCTTCTCCTGTCTCTGTTCCCTCCCGCAGGCGGCGGCAGCGGCGGCTCCGGCTCCCTCGCAGCTCCCGGCCGCCTCCGAAGGGATGCTGGAGAAACTAGAGCTCGAAGATGAAGGTAAAAAATAAATTAATTAAAAAAATAAAGAAATCCGAGGAAGTGGCAGGGGCCGGGGCCAGGGGAAGGGGAGGGGAGGGAGCGGGGGATTCCCGGCGGGATGCGCCGTGTCCTTGCAGCGTTTCCCGATCCCGCTGCGGAGCTTTTGTCCCGCTGCCCTTCCCGTGGATCCGGGGGTCCCCTCGCTGCTCCCGGCGGGATCAGCCTGCTCGGCATCCCCCCCTCCTCCTCCTCCTTCCCTGGAAACGCTCCTTCTCCTCGGATCCGTCCGCGATTCCAAATATAGGCTCCGGGGTTGGGGATGGGGAGCTCTTCCCAGCGGAGCTCCCGGCGGCGGCTGGAACCGGGATTTTCCTTCCGTGGCCGCTCCCCCTGGTTGTGCTTCTCCGCAGCTCTGCTTGGCTGGGGAAAACTCCTGGAAGTTGGGTTTTTTTCCCCCCTCTTGGAAGCACTAAACCGTGCTGTGCATGGGGTTTGGGTTTTTTGTGTGTTTTGGGGTTTTTTTTTAATTATTATTATTTCTGCTTTGAACTTGCACAAAGCCGTGGCTTTTCCCCCCTTTGAAAGATGCGTGTTGAGTATCTCGGGCTTTGCATTTTTTTGGGGGGAAGGGGATTATCGGCTCGGTTGGGATGCAAATGGTCTCTGTGCTGATCCTCCCCCCCCGGCATGTGTTTGTAGCTGCTCTGGTGGGATGTAGGGCAAATATTTAAGGAAAAGCTTCCAAAATAGCGAGGCTGAGTCACTCTGCCAGGAGAAATACCCGAGCCCGTGTGATAATCAGGCAGTTCTCGGTTACCAGCGTGCTGCCTGCAGTTCTGGGGCTGTTCTGCAAAAGTAACACCTTTTATTTTAATCTCTCCGTGAGTGAGAAAAGGAACCTCTTAACAATTGCATTCTTCGAGCCTTTTTTTTTTTTAAAAAAGAAGTCCTGACAGAGTTTGAATTGCAATGAGATTCTTGTGCCTTTGTGCATCCTGAACGTGCTTTCAGTGTGAATATTGGGTGCAGGGGATCTGCTGGTAACTTTGTAGGGTTGTTTAACTATTTTTAGGTTATTCATTCATGTCGTGCTTGTGGAGAGCTGGAAAGTTACCCATTTGAGTGTTTATTTTTGCATAAATCTTGCTGCTGGGAGTCCCTGAAACCTGCTGAATCACTAATAGTTGAGCCATTTTAAAAGCTTATTTTAAACATCTTACAAACTCAGGTTTTTGAGAAGGATGGCTGGGTTAAAAAAAACCAAAAACACCAGAAACAATAAACCTTCAGTTTTTAGAACACCTTTGCACTTTTAAGTATTACATGATGTTGTTTGGAGACCTTCAGTCTGAGTGTCTTCTGAGACCCTGCAGTGACATAATACAGATTTTTCAGAAAGTTTGTAGGTTTTTTTTGTGGATTTGGGGTGGTTTTTTTTCTGATTTTCAAGCTTCTGCTTTGCTTTGCCTCCTGATTTATCCAGCTTTAAGGGTTTGGCTGTGGGTGCTCATGGGGGGGTGTGTGAGAGCAGCTCAGGGACCTGTCAAAAGACACTTCAGAGGAGGGTTTGGGGAGGAAACACTCACCTTATGAGCCATTCAGACTCCATGAAAACCTAATTTTAGGCCTAATTTTAGAGCCAAAGTGGGCAGGATGCAGAGTGCTGTATCCAGAACATGAGGAGTGAGTAAAACTGGGACCAGAGGAGCCTCCTGGAAGGCTGGGATGCAGGTGGGAAATGCAGCAGCTCAGTGGCAGTGCCTGTTTTAGGACCTGAATTTTAGCAGGAGTTGTGTTTGTGCTGATTTGGGGGGTGGGGGAGCAAAGTGGCCTCTGAGGGAGGTGCTCAGAAGTTGAGAAAGGTCTTTGAAACCTTGATAAGGTTTCATTAAGTGGCTGCAGCCAAAAGCTGTAACTGGTGATCTGCTGTCAAAGTCTCTCTGCTGATACCCCAAATTTGTGGGCTAAATGAGACTCTGAAACTTTGTTTTAACTTCTCCTGGCTGCCTCCACTTTCTGAGTATTTGCTCCTTGCAGGGTTTTCCAGTTCTGTGTCCATCAACAGTCGGTGACTGTCTCCTGCATCAAATTGTGCTGCAGTTTTGTTGGAACAAGGAGGGGTTTAATAAAAGGAGCTCAAAAATGAGGCTCAGAGTGTGTGCACTGAATGCCACCCAGAGTGTGAAATGGATTTGTTTTTCTCCCTCTGAAAGGTTACACAGATGAGAACGTGAAAGCACAGAAGGCACTCGATTAATTTGGGTTCTAATTAAGAGAGTTAAACTGAAAAAAAAAAAAGGCACCACCAGGAAGATTTATGGTCTAAGTAGTGCCATAATGAAAGGTGCAGAGTTTGGCCTGATGGTGTGGTTTCTAAATTAGACAGTGCTGTGAACTGAGGGGCAGTTTTATTTCCCATTATATCCAAGGAATGTGTGTGAAGTGTTGTACATGATCAGCATGGGCAGTGTTGGGTAGGATGCTGTTGCTGCAGAAAGAAGTGCTGGTCACCTTTTTTGTTTAAAATGTGTTTATTTGACACGTCTGTCTGGACTATCTAAGATCAGTACACAGAGGAGAAGCACTGAACAGCCAAGGGATATTTATTTTATTTAGGACTCCCTGAAGGAGCTTTTTCCAAGCAGCAATCAGAGCAGGAAAGAAAAACCTCTCTTTTTTTTATCTGAAGGATGCTTAGCTTAAAAAATAAGCAGAAAACATGGAATAAAACACTCTTAATCCATCCTGCTCAGTATTCCTTGGATGGGAAGGACCTACCTACATCTCCTCAGAAAGTGTGAGAGCTGCCTGTTGTGTGGGTGTGGAGTTTCTCATTGTAGCCTGAAACACAGTGCTGGGAGACCTCTCATGAGTGTAATAAATGGTCAGGAACTGATTGTCTTTGTGCAGAATGTGGGTTTGCTTCTTTGGCTCCAGAGTTTGTGCAGTCATGTCTCTGTATTCAGGTTGTTTCTGCTTCTGATCAAGGGATGGTTCTGGGCTTTCTGCTGTGGATGATGTGATTATCTTTGCAAAGAACAGGGAGAGATTGTTCTGAAGATGAAACATGAAAAAGGGGCTTTAGTTAAAAATTTACACTTGCAAGCTTTAGCTGGAGTTGATAAGTGGTTGTGTTCCACCAGCTGCCTGTGGTGTGAGAGGAGGAACTAGACTGGAGTAGAAAATGAGTATCAAACACCTGCCTGTCAGTTGTGTTGGTTTAATTGCTGTAGTTTTAGGATGTTGCTTTGGAAAACTGGTCTTGTTGCAGCGCTGGCTCTCATCTGTGCTAATCCCTTCTGGGTGATAAAGTAGTAGCTGCTGAAAGCGGAATCAGCTGCTTTTGTGTAGCACCTGTGAGCCTCTTTTTGGGGTGTTTCCTGCAGGCTGTGCTGTGTCTGTGCTCAGTTCCTGGTCTGGAAAAAGGGAATCCTGCAGAGTGTGTGCAGCAGTTGTAACATCACCATCAGCACCATGGGACCAGTGCTCTCCCCACTGAATGCTCTGCTTCTCTGGGCTGTTGCACAAAGCAGCATTTGGACACTGGATAAACAGTTTGGATTGGAGTGGAATCTCTCCTGGTGATGCTCTGGCCTTTGTCTTGCTCCTCCTGCACCATCCATCTCTCCTGGCACAGGCTTTGTGCTCTCTCTCCAGTAATTGCATCTCCTCCTGACCAGAGCTGTGTCTGGGGTGGTTCCTTCCCTGCTCTGCAGGTCTTTTCTTGCTGTTTCTCACAAAAGCAGCTTCTTCTGGAGCTCTTCCCATCTGCTGAATGTCTGAGCCAGGGTGTGAGAACAGGCATCACTTCATGGGCCAGGAATAGTTAAAAGAAACTTGTAATAAAATACATCTTTAATGCTCAGGCTGGATTTGGTTTCAGTGAGGGATCAAGGGCTTGGGTTGGAAGGCAGCAGTAAAGTTAAGCCATTTTCTTTTGCAACTGCAGTTCATTTCTAGTAAACATTCATTATGGGGTTGTTAAAGCTGGTGCTCTCTGGCATCTGGAAATGGCACTTTGCCCACAGGATGTGCTTTGAGATACCTGGGGACCTGGTGATGGTGATGGGGGGTGTTTTACTTGAACTTCTCCAGGGAATCCTGAGTGAACAGAGCACGGAATTGTTGTGCAGAGATGATAATGATTACTGGTATTGATAGATCTCATACAGTCTTGGAGTTTGGAGTTGTTTTCTCCTCCAGCTTTAGAGTTAATTTGTGATGGGATATAAGGCACAGAGCAGAGTCTAAAACAAAAAAAAAATCTTACTTTTAGTGCTTTTTGTCTGACCTGAAATAACATGGAACACTCGATTCTGTGAACAGCCACTTATTTATTCAGCTTGTATTTTCCTGCCATTTTGCAGCAAAGACCATGGACAGGATGATGGGCTTTCCTGTGATGTGCTTTCCAGAGTTGTTAAAGAGTAACATACCTGGAGTGTTCAAATGTTCAGCCTCATTAGTTTATGCAAGAAATCATCAAGCTCCCCACTCTCCTGGGGAACCCTGTCCTTTGTCTGCCAGTTGGCCTTAAGAGTAACATCAGAGATGAGGATTTTTTGGTTTTTTTTTTCCTCTGGGAAACTTCATCTTCAAAGTTTAAAGCTGAAAATTATGTTTTAAGTGGTAGGTAATTAGAAATACAAAACTCTGTTGGGCAGTGCAAGAGAAGCTGTTGGAATTTTTGTTGGTCTTGGGTGGAGACTGTTCCTACAGTCCTGCAGCAAAGAAGGTCCTGCTCTGTCTTGATGAGGAAATAACCATTTTAGCAGATAAAACCTGGGGTCTTTCTTGGGAAACAGATCTTTTTGAGCATTACCAGTCTGGGAAGTGGTGTTTTAATGCAGCAGAAGATACACAGGACGTGCTCCAAAGCTCTGCTTCCCCTCATGGAGAGGATGTGGGAGCTTCTCGATGGAACAGCTTTGCTAAAGTTATAATGAGGTCAAAACATGTATTTTCCCCAACTTGTTTTTGGACACAGTGAAACCATTCTGGCTGAGACTTCCTAGAAAGTGCTCACCCTGGCAGTGTTTCCATGTGATTGCTTTGGCAGAGCTGGGAAGGAGCTGAGAACAGTTCCACAGGGAATGTTGGGCGGGTTGTGTCCAGCCAAGTGTTGCGGCTGCAGGATCTGCAAACATCTTCTGAGTGGGACTCACTGCTGCCCCTGAGGAATATTGGGACAACCCTGGAGTTCCCCTGCCCTTCTGGAAGGTGTGACAGCATCAGTGTTGCCTTGTCTGTGGCTGCTCTGCTGGGTCCAGGGGGGTGACTGCAGAGTCCTTTCCTTAGGGAACTTCCTGGAGCTTGATCTCCAGTGTTTTATCCAATGGACACCTCTGGTGCCCTGCAAAAACAGGCAGGGCAGTGTAGATGAAACAGGACACCTGTCCTGGTGGTTTGGTGTTAAATTTGGCTGTTGAGATCAAGAAAACCTGGTGCCTTGTGGCCAGGCTGAGCACTGGGGGGAGGGGACTTGGTTTGAAGTGAAGGAAGGTCACTGTGACAGCAGAATATTGGCATCAGTTGGTTCAATCTGATATTGTTAATCATAAAAGTGTCTCACCTTGTTAATCTGCAACAGGTGTGACTGTCCTGTGAGATAAAACTTCATGTATAATGTGTTTTCAGTGACTTGGGGATGGGTGATCACAGGTCACTGACACCAGCACTACTTTTTGTGAGGAACTTGCTCTTTGGGTGGCCCTTGAACTGTCTGCAGTTACTTAATTGATACCAATATTTTTGATTTGCAGAACATACAACTGTACTGGCTTTGGGGGAAAGTAGATAAGTCTGAAACATCTTAAGAAATACAGTATTTCTGACTTAAATACAGCTGGTGGCTTTGTTTTCCAGAACAGTGCTGGCATCCTGGAAGAAAATGTTCCCCTTCATACTTTTTGCCTTTAGGTGCCTGCTGTGCTGTGGCTCTTCCACGAGCAGGAAAGACTTCCCAGAGGAAAATCTGGCAGTTCAGGAGCAAATCCTTCTGTGGAAGGGTTGCACCAGTGGCTGGGGTTCACATAAAGCCAGAGCAGTTTCATACCAGCTGAACTGTGTTGGGGAAAAGTTGAATTTGACTCCCAGGTTTGGCATCTGGATGGTGCTTTGGGAAGCTCAAATAGCCCCTTCCAAGAGGAACCACATCTGAGAGGGTTGTGAATGGGATATGGGGTCTCTTCAAGGTGGCTTTCAAATACTGTTTGAATAAATCTTGAATTGCTTTTAGCTCTTTCTTCCTCTGCTGAATTTTGTGTGGATTTTGCTGTTTTATGTGAACCAGTGGGGTGAATTTGCCAGTTTTGACTGTGGCAGAAGTTAAATGGAACTCCTGCATTTTGTCTAAAAGCAGTTTTCATGTGCTGCAGACCAGTGGTTTTCTTGGTGATGTGATTTCTCTTTTTGCCTTTGTAGGGTGTTTTTTAAGTTGGTTGGGGTTTAGGGTTTTTTTTTAACAATTTTTAACAAATAATTAACAAATTATTTTGGCTTTCTCTGTGTATTGAGATGGAGTATTTAGTTCTGACATAGGTGTTTGAAGAAGGTAGGAAAAAAAGCCCATTTTGATTCTCTATTCCCTTACACTGTGGAAATCTCTTCTGCTGCTTAGTTTGGATTTCTACTGATGTGAAAGCAGAGAGGAAAGAAGGTGTCTGAGATGCTGGAGATGGGCACAGAAAAAAGCCATTCATGAGGAAGCTTTGCTCACTTACCTCAGTAAAAAGAAAAACCAAGAAGGGATGTGATAACATTGTGAGCATGAAAACATCCTGTGAGGGATGGGAAAGGGGAAAATTAACTGAACAACAACACTGGCAGCAGAACAAATGGGTATAAACTGTTCCTGTATAAGCTTTGAAACATTGCTCTGACTTCCAGCATAGTTACTGCAGGGCTGAGTTGCAGGATGGGCTTTAATGCTCTGAATCACTTGGTGGAAGGGGGTGTGTGGTTGCCTTTGTGGCTGCCACAGTTCAGAGGGAGATGCTTTGCTCTGCTCCACTTATTTGTATCTCTCCTGTCACAGTCTTGCTTGAATTCCCCAGGAATTTTTGGGTAAGTTCATTAAATCCCCTAAAAAAACCACCTGCAGTAGTTCAGAGGAAAACCAGCTTTGGGAAGAGCTGCAGTTTATCTGTGATGAGAGAGGGGATCAGTAGAACCTCCAAACCAGGAAAACTCTTACCTGGAGTTCCAGGAACCTCTGTCCCAATCTATTGTGTTCAATCTGTGCTGGACCTCACCTGCTTGAGGTGGGAAGGTTTGGTTCTTTTCCTGTGCAGCTTCAAGGCGTTGTGTAAATCTCTTAAATAACAGAACACTTCACAGTCTTATTAAAATGTGCCTACAGATTCATAGAGTCTAATAAGAAATACCAATAATGGCTGTTTAGAAAGTGTTGGCAGAGGGAGGGAATGACAAGAGGCATCCAAGAGGAGACTGGGGAGAAATGGAAATGTAAACACAGAATTATTAAAGGCTTCAAGTTAAGATGCTGTAAGTAGTCATTCAGGATTTGAGACCAGCAATTTATTAGACCTCACAAAACTGTTCCTCCAGCAAGCATAGTCCAAAGTCCTTGAATCTTAAGCCTAAAAAATTATTTCTTCCTTAAGGCATTATATAAATGATAACTTTGAGTTTAGTCTTCAGTGGAAAATTGCCTGAAGGTTGGACACTTCAGCCACTGTTCAGTGAGGCTGTGGCTGTGGCTTGGGAAGGTGCTGTGTGCTCATTTTGAAGATGCTTGCCTTGTGATTAATGCTTTGGCTTATCTGCATGTTTATGTTTAATCTTAAACTAATTCCTTAAAGATTTAACTGACTATTTCTTTCCTAAATCGTGTGCAAACTGTGTGTCTGGGAGGACTTGGGCTTGTTTTAGAGATACAGCAAAAGTTCAAATTGCTTCCCAGGCTTCCAGTAGAGATACTGAGGATACAGGCTGGTTTATTCTCTCCTGAATTCAGCTCTGCACTGGATGGTTGCTGATATCAGTATTCAGAGGTTTAATACCATTTGTAGTTCCTTGTGTTTCGTGGCCCTTGCCTTGCAATCTTGAAGAGCAGTCTGCATTCCAGACAGGCGACATCTTAATTTAGATCTTTGTTTGGGATGATGCTCAGGGATGTTTGAGAAAACTCTTCAGGTCAACTTACTCTTTTATCGTGGTGAAAAATCTTAGAGGCATCATTAGGCTGAAGTTTCTGCCTCTGCATCACCGTGGTTTTGTGAATAAAAAGCTGCAAATCTTTGACCAGAAGTGGATTTAAGTGCCAGGGAGCTGTTCAGAAGTTTTCCTTTGGACTTCTGGTGCTGTTTACCTGTTGGTTCCTAAACAAGGCTTGTAAACAAATAAGTTTCTCTGCCTGCCTGGACAAGAAACTTCGGAGTTACTGTGATTACCTCTGGAATGTGAAGTTTCTTGAGCTGCTCTTCACCTTCCTTTTGTCTATCTCAGGTCTCACCATCATCATTTATCCACAGGGACAGTGGAGAGCTGCAGTGAAATGGAAGTGTTGGGCTTACCAACACCAATAATGGGAAACAAAATTCAGTGCAGGGGTTTGAAGTATTTTGCTGTGTAGTTTGCTGTGAATAGAATTGCAACACAATCTGAACCTTCCATTGTTTCAAACAGCTATTTTATTCTCTTAAAAGTCTCAGCTGCTACTGAAGTTTGGANGGGCTTACCAACACCAATAATGGGAAACAAAATTCAGTGCAGGGGTTTGAAGTATTTTGCTGTGTAGTTTGCTGTGAATAGAATTGCAACACAATCTGAACCTTCCATTGTTTCAAACAGCTATTTTATTCTCTTAAAAGTCTCAGCTGCTACTGAAGTTTGGAAAAATGGGGATGTTTAAACCTCAGAACCAGAGGAGTGGATCTTAAGTATTGTCAGGAGCTAATAACCTTTTTTGTTTTTCACTGAAGCAGATGTGCTTTTGCAGGCACTTTTCTCGTTCCATGTTTAGGACCTTCGGGGAAGGAGGTTGTACAATGTCTTAAGGCTGCTTTGTTCTGTCTAACCAGCTCCTGGAATGTGTTAATAGCCTCTAACAGCTGTGGTGGGGGTTTTTTTTTGTTTGCCTATTACTTTGTTTAAGCAAACTGCGTTTTTTTCCCTGCTCCTGCTACAGCAAATCAAGTTAATAACAGGGTAGTTCTTTCCCAGTAATGGTGATATTTAGTCACTCCCATAATTTGCACTTTTTTATTGGAACAGAACACTTCATAGTCTATTAAAATGTGCATCCAGATTCATAAATTCTAATAAGAAATACCAATAATGGCTGGGTGTTACTTTCAGATTTTGGTGTTTTCAGAAAAACTGTGTTAACTCCAGACCACTTACAAATTCAGTTTGAAGGTACCACGAGGTTTAAAGTCTTGCCACCATTTCTTAAGTCTTACTGCAAACTCCTGGGAGCATCTTCTGCTCCTTGAAGACCACGAGGGAGAATGTGGAACAAAAATGAAGCCCTGATTCTCTGAGAGCCTTGCAATGTGAAATACCAAACTCCTGGTACAAACACTTCCAGGCTGACTTGTAGAAACAGCAGAATCCTGGAGGATGAGCTTTCTGCACTGCATTAGACAGAGCTTGGAGAAAACTTTGGAGTTCTTGTCTCCTTAAAAACACACACTTGTCATCCAGTCTTGCAAAACCCACTGGAAAAAAGGAGACATCTCAGTAGTTTTGCTGCAGCTGCTGTGTGGTGATGCTGCTCTGCCTTTCCCACTTGGAGCAGTATCCATGCTTGCTTGGAAATCAGTGTCTCAAGCACACTGTGATTTTTTAATTGTTATTTTTACTCTGCCCTCTTTTTTCATCCAGTTGATCATTTTATTCTGAGTAAAAACTGCTCAGACTGAGCTGCTGTTGACAGAACTGTGTTGTCTTCTTTGCCTTTGATGAGCTTCCTTTGTGGGTGCTCACAGGTAACACTGGGTTTAATAACTCGCTTCAGTACACGCCTGGTTTTGGATTTGCTTGTCTTTCTTTTAGATTGGTGCTATATTTTCTTCTGCAGAGTTCAGGAATGGTTGCTTTAGACTAAAGTGACTCCTATTTACACAGGTAATAAACCTGCTGTCTCTGCGTGAAGCAACTCCTTGTGACAAGGGGAGAAAACATCTCAATTACTTCTCAATGATCTGAAGTGACTGAACAGTTCCATAAACCCCAGAATTCAGAAGATGTGCAAAATAAAAAAGTGTAGGAGCACACAATCCTGAGTGCTGTGTTTGGAAGTGTCTCAAGAATACAGTTCTGGGGTCACATCACTTCTTCCTGCTGCAATATGTGATGGAATTAATCTTGGATCTCTGCAGAAGCTTCTGACACTGATCTGCAGATACACTTCCTATCACTTATTTGTATCAGAGTTTCTTACATCAATAAATTTTCCTGTGATCTTCCTTTATCTGCCAGGGCTGGGAAGTGTTCACTGTGCAGCACTGGTATCTCATAGCCTGTGGCTGTGTGAATAATGCTGCTGTGTGGCTTTAATGTGTGGTCTGCCAGGGTGTTTTAAGGCTCTTCACAGAAAGAAAAATAAAGTCTTGTGTCTGTCACTACATCCTGTCTTCCTGCTCCTTGCATTTGGAATCCTGTCAGCTTGTGATGGAGTCACCAGCTCCTATCACAGTCATTGTATTATTTCCCATACACTGCACTGTAAACCTGTTTGGTGTTTCCCCCTGTAAAACTGGGAGTAGCCCTTTGCTGGTCTTAGTTGCCATCTCTGTAACAGTGCCTTGTCAATCATGTTGTAGAAGTTTGGGGATTGTCCTGTGCAGAGCCAGGACTTGGACTCTGATCCTTGTGGTTCTGTGATTCATCTCCTGCCACTTGGAGTGGGTATCCTTCTATCCATCTCTTCCTGCTTTTTCTGCCTTTTTTTTACCCCTCAGTCTTACCCTGTGACTGATCACACGGGTGGATACTTGGTATTTTAGTGATGGGGACTGTTGTTTTTTTAATGAGAAGTTTCCTCACAAATAAGCAAAAATCAAATTACACGGCGCAACATCACCTCTTGTTTTCTGTGCTAACTGTGTTAGTATTCCTCTCCTACCCAGTCTGACATTGATTCAGCCTCTGGTGTCTGGTTTCTTGAGCAGTTTTCAGTGTTCTTGGCTCCTTGGACAGCTCAGCAGACCGAGCAGTCCTGCCCTCCCACTG
>VYZS01068815.1:0-21375 GCA_013400695.1 Neodrepanis coruscans | reverse complement strand
TAAGTATGAAATTTGCTGGCCTGAGAGAAGGAGGCTGGACCAGGAGAGGGGTTTTACTGTCTCACAGACCTGTTGCCCATCAGCCACAGCCTCTGGGAGAGCTGGAGCCTGTCCAAGACCAGCAGAGCTGCTGATCAGCATCTGGGAGGGACTCAGCTCTGATCCTGTCACCAGGCACCAGCAGCAGCCAAATTTTAATTCCCATCTCCTGTGGCATTCAGTGACATTTAATTTGATGGCAACTGCTGTTAAGGGCTGTTGTAACTCAGGAGGGATTAGGAAAACAGGAGTGAGATTTGTCCTCTTGTACTGGAGAATCCAGAGGGAAATTTCAAAGTCTAAGACAGAGAGACCTGATTTTGTGAGCTTTCCACTGGCAAATAGGAGCCAGCACCCATTTCTGTCCTGGAAAGCTTCCTCTTACTCTCCTAGTGAGTAATTAATCACCTCCACAAGGCACTATGCACAGAATCACAATTAACCCTCCACATCACAAACTCAGATAAAACAATAAGAAGGACACTACCCAAGTGATCCAACAGTGTAAGGCAGAAACAACCCCCAGGATTTCCAGGAGAAGCCTGTTTCCACTTGTGGTTTCAGCCTAGAAAACGAGAAAAATAAAACTCACCTTGATAAACTTTCAGAGGAAAAAAGTGTGCTGGGGTTTTATTTAATACAAGCCACAACAACAGGACACTTGCCCTACCTCAGGCTCTGCTACACATGACACTCAGAAAGCAACTGCAATACTCCAGGGATGAAATTATATCCTGGAGGCCAACTCATTCCCTTCATTATTACTGGTATAAAGCTGTGAGGTTCTGTGCTCCCCCACTCCCTTTCTTTCCCCAGTGCTAGAAATAGATTAAACTGGCACTTCAGGATGCTGAGCTGCAGTTTCAGCTGAGCTCTGTGCTTCACAGAGATTTATCAAAAATGACAAGACTCAACATCGAGGAGATGTCTCATAGTGCCCAGGAGCTCAAAGAAGAGGCAGCAGTTACAAGAGTAACCAGAGAGAAATGAGAAAAGTGTTGGAAAGAGAAACATGTGGCCCTTGCAATTCAAAGCTCTGACAGGAATGGGGAGATGTGCTGATCAGAACTGGCCTTTAGTGGGCAAAGAATCACCTTCTGCCTCCTCCAAATGAAAAAAAAGGGGAAAGCAGCCCTTCATTTCACCCAGGGGCTGTTAGAGACTCCCTGGCAGGGACCTGTCAGACCCTCTGAGCTGCAGAGCTTTTCTCCTGTTCCATTTGCAAACAGAGTGGAATTAGCTGGAATGATGAGTGGCTCTTGGGGATCACTTCTTCTGAGTTCAACCAGCCCTGGAATAGCACAACATAATGTTCCATAAGTGCATTCTCCTTTTCACCCACGTGCAGGTAAAGCAAATGATGGTTTATGTGAAAAAGGCTAAGAAATAATTGGAATATCTGGGCAGCAAATGCTTATCAACTACAAAGTCACCTGGGCATAATCAGCCTTTGCTTGGATAACACACCCTGCCTAAAGAAAGACTCCTGGCTGAACCACCTTGCACCCAAACTCATCATTTGCACTAAAATTGGCATAATCCAGGTGGAGGTGGGGGCTGGTGGAGACTGGATCCCAGCAGAGCTGAAGCAGCAGCATCCTTTGAGTCCTCCCCCAGAAAGAAAACACAGAGATAAAATCCCTGGGGGAGTTTCCAAGTGAGTCAGGGAGGGCTCTGCAGAGAGGGGCAGGAGCTGAGGGCAGTGAGAGCAGCACAGGAGGTGAGCAGCCCCAGGTTTGTCCTCCCAAATAAAGATGCTGACAAACCCCTCCAAGAGACACCATTAGCAAGCAGCAAGTTTGCACAACAAAAAGGGATCTGAAACAGAAACCTTCACTGTAAAAAAGCCCTGCACTCGGGTAGGGTGTTGGAGGTCTCCTAATTCCTTCACAGAGGTCAAGGGCAAAAAAAGAACACATAAAGAATCCTCCCCTCCCTCCCTCTCTCCCATGAGCCAAGACCTTCTCCTGTAGAGATCTGGGAAGAGCCTGAAGGAATTAGGCTAATCCAGACAAGAGCGAAATGGAAATAACTCCCACAAGACCTTTGGGAAAACTTAATCCAATCTTCTCTTGTGAGCCAGATCTTATTCCCCTTCTCCTTGCCTTCAGTGGTGATAAAGTGCCGACACAGGAGATAAGGGACTCACACCCCTCACGTCCCCCCCTCAGTAAATACACTCCTCACTTCCCCTTATCTCTCAGCCTGGTATGGATTTCCTTTGAGTAACCTCCTGAATTACAATCAAATTACACTTCGGGGCCATCGAATTGCATGACTTGCAATACCTTAATGGGCTCTGTTCTGGCTGCTCAGGAAGGGTTTGTAATCCCTGTTTTCTCTTGTATTTCAGTGGGGGTTGAGGCCATGCAGAAGAGCCAGCCCTTCCCTCAGCACACACTGCCTGGGCCACCGAGCTGCCTCCTGCAAGGAAAATGCCAAGAGTAAATGGTTTGGCTCTTGCCTTGCAGTGACAGAGCAGGGTTTGGATGGCACAGTAATTCCCAGGCACTTTCAGATGTGCTCCGTGTGATTTAAGGGCTCACGGTGGATACAGCAGGTGCCAAGTGCTCTGCAAAGCATTTGGAAATAAATGGGAGTGTTAATGGGCAGGAATGGAGCAGAGTGCCCCATTCCTCCTGACACCCCTGACAGAACATCTCGGAGATGTGCTTTTATGCTGCAATAAAGAAGTTGTTGCTTTGTTAGTGATGGGCTGTGCAGCAAAGCAAATGCAGTGTGTGGTCTGGAGAAATCAATGTTTGAATCATACAAACTTCTAAGTAATTGAAATAAGAGACAGGCAGAATAAACACCATCCAAAAGTCTGAACTGTCAGGACTGTTTGCTCTCCCCTGACATTTGGAAAGGCAGGATGGTGTCCAAGGTAAATGTGTGTGAGCTCTTCTCCTCCTCCTCCTCATTCCCCTGCCAGGGAAAGCAGCAAATAGAGAGCAGGGGAGGGTTGGGGACTCTTTGGGAGAGAAACATCTGTGCCTTCAAGGAGAAGAACAATGGGAACCCTTGGCTTCCACAGGAAGCAAACATGTGGCAGGTAAAAACACTGCCACAGGCAGAGCAGGAACTGTGGCTGCAGCCACAGAAACAATCCCTGTCCTGCCTTGGTTCCACCCTGCTGCCTGGAAAATGTGTCCTCTCCAGCTGTATTCCCAGTCAGCCACCAGCTAAGAAACAGTGTTTGTCAGCCCTGAAGAGAAATAATCTTTGCTGGCAACAGCATTTCTCAGGATGGGGGAAAAAAGTGTTGAAATCACACGTAGGAGGAAATTTCCCCATCAAGACAATTGCAGGAGCTGTCGATGGGGAGATGAATGGAGAGGAGCTCTGGGTGCTGGGCAGGGAATGGCTTCAGCAGCACTGCTTTCAAATGGCAAATTCATTTCTTTCTGAAGGGATCCAAAGTGCTTTTCATCCTGCCCTTCCTTGAAACACTTGGTGATTTCATTGTGCAGTGTGGGATTGGCAGTGACTCACCAAAGGAGGGACCTTTCCAGCACATCCCCTGCAGCTCCTCAGGCAGCACTGGGGTCACTGTGCCCCTTCCAACATCCACACCCTGCCTGTGTTTGCCCATAAAATTCATTCTTTGTGCCCCTCAGCTGGAGGGGGACTCAACCTCCATGAATGAGGAGTCTATTTAAGGCAGACAGCAGGATTTCTGCTGGCAAACTGGCCTTGGAACAAAATGATCTCTGAGGTCTCTTCCAACCCAACCCCTCCTATCGTTCTGTGAGAAATCCTGCACCAGTTTTGCCCAGTATTAATGTTTCTGATAAGGAACCCAACTTCCACTGGTGTGTTCTACCTTAAAACACAGGAGCTGCATTAGCAAGAGGGGGAAAATGGGCGAATATTAAAATAGGCATCATGAATATTCAGAGACATTTGCAAATTAAGAGCCTTCAACTGTGTCCTTGTCCTTTGTGCGTTTTCCACAAATATTGAAAGGAGAACTCTCCTGGGAGAAACATTCAGCAGCACAGCAAGTTTTGAAGAAGGAACCCACTCAAGCTACAGCAAATATTCACAACATGAATATTTTGTGTATTCAAGGGAGAAAGATGATTCTGGGAACCTCCAATTAGGCAGCAGAAGCTTTTTCCTGTGCCCCCTCAGAGAAGAACTAAAGAAACAGCCTCATTTTGATAAATTTTTCAGCACAGGTTTTTGAATAAACGTGAGAAAAAGACAAATTCAGGCAGGAATTATTGTGAGGGGGGGAAAATGCCAGGCTGGGAGCAGCAGCAAGTGGAGTGTGTTCAGTGTGTGCAAACAGCAGTGGACCCCTCGTGTGGACAGAGCTGCCTGAGAGCTCTAAATCAGGGCCCCAGCCCAAGAACCTTCCTAATTAATTGCTAATAAGCTGATTTGCAGCTCTGTGCTCACCCTGACCTGGGTGTGCAGCCCCTGCCATGACCCCACATTGTTCATCCTCAAATCAGGCTCAATCATCCCCTTCCCTTCCCCACTGGGATCAGCAGAGGATATTTTTGTGTCAGTGCCTGTGAGGAGACACCTCCAAACAGGAGCAGAACCTGAAGCATCAGCAATATCCCATATTTACCCTTTCAGTTTCATCATCACAACGAAAGGGCATGAAAACCTCCCCTGTAATTCCACCTGGAGGCTTTGTCCTGCACTAAATCACTGCACACTTGTCTAGTTTGGTTAGATTTCCTCACACAAATGTCTGATAACCTTCAAACCACCCCAATTCCTAACACCACTCTTTGCTTTCTCATGGGAACGTGCCAGGAAAGGTCTTTGGGTGGGAGGTAACAACCCAAACAACCATTTCTGTTGTGCTGGTTTGAGAGGGGAGCTTTAAATAACCTGGCTCTGTCTCTGGATTTTATTTAACTTTTTCAGTGTACAAAATGGCCTGACAATGCTAATTAGACTTGAAACATGCCTGGCAATTCTAAATGCTCTCTGCCAAGCACATGGACTAACACCTACTGTATTCATTCCCTTGTATTAGAAGCCCTGTGTAGGTGGCTCATTTCTCCCTCCTCACATTCCCTTAGACACTTGTTTGAAACAACATTCATCAAACAGTATAAAAAAAGGTGAAAGAAATTAATTAAGCAACCTAGGAGGAAAAATAAGATGTGTGTCTCCAACATGACCTGGATTATTAAGGCTTATATTGTAATTTTCTGGGAAGTAAAGGCAGAATAAAGGTGTGGCCCTGCCTGGGTAGGAAACAGCACATTTGGAGCATCACTGGTGAGAAAAGAAGTTCTGAAAGGAAGTAGCTGAGACTTTCCTATCAAAGATGTGTTCTGAGTACCTTTATATCCATATTTACACATTTCTATCATTGCTGGCATCCCTCCTGCCCTTGGTCCTGGCACAGCTCAGCAAACACCCTCTGAAGCTCCTTCATCACAGCATCTTCCTCCTCCTGAAACTCCTCCTGCCTTTTGGCATTAAGGGTTGGGAGCAGGGGTGGAAAAGCCCTGTTTCAACTTCACCTTCTCAAGTGAACAAATCCTGCTTTTTAAAGATCAGCATTGTTCCAGAGTGTTTAAAGGACTCCTGTCCAGTTTCCAGCCAGCAGCCACACATGGCACTGCTTTCCAGCTCTCCAGCCCTGATGAGGATTATCCACAAGCTGGATATCCACATATTCACACTCCAGGTGCTTCCACAGGCTCCTCTGCCTGTTTTCCTTGTCCAACTATCCCAAATTCCATATGCAGATACGAGGCCAGTGCTCCCTGTATGCCCAGCTCTTATTCCATCAAACCACAACACCAGCACAAGTGGCCCAGGGGGACAATTTGTGGCCTTTCCATCGAAATCCAGAGGCACAGCCCTGGGGAGAAGTTGTTCAGCCATTCCAGCCCACTGCTGCCAGCTCTCCCTTGTTGCACAGCTCACGGAACACAAAATTCCAGATATTCTGCTCCATTCCCAGTGCCCTTCCTGCATCCAGCCAAAATAACCAGAGCAGACCTGACACTCCCATCAACCCTCCACTTCTAAAGCAATCCTGGAGTGATGGGACACTACTCACCCAAATCAGTTTCCATGGATTTAAACCAAATACCCATTTAAATCCCCAAAAACCTGGTTATGAAAACATGCCTGCAATGATCTCAGGATCACTTCCTGATGCTGGCACACTCCCAGCCTCTTTATTGAACACAATCCTCAGGTAATTCCTGATTTCATGCTCATTTGATGAGCTCCTCAAGGTAATACCAAAGGGAAAGGCTGTGGATATGAAGCACCAGGTTCTGTGACTCCCAACAAATCACTTGATGCAAAGGAGCCTCAAGGAGGGGATTAACTGTGATTTATGCCAACACTTCCTAAATCTTCCTCATCAGATCTTTTCACCTGAGCAATGACTTGAGCATCTATTTGTCCTTCCATCTCCTGGTTTAAAGGCTCCTCCTCCTCCCAGGATGAGTCCAGGATCAGTCACAACAGGAAGAGGCATCAGCCTGACTAATCCTGACTGGATTCTCCTTTTGTTCCTCCACTGCCTTGGGCCAGTCCCCTAAAGCTGGATTACCAAGGCAGCAACCTCCCTTGGGCACTTGAGGGAAGTGGCTGCTGACTCAGCTCATTCCTCACCAGGATGGATCCTCTCCAATGCTCCCTTTCTCTCCCTAAAGCACAATGGAAAGGCTCCTTCCAAGAGGCTCTGGAAGGCTGAGTGTGTAATTGCTTGTAAACCACTTGAGCAGTGAGTGCTACAGAACTCCAGAGTGGTAATTGTCCCACAGGCTCCAGATTAATCTATTTTTGGCTTGTCACACCTTATTATGGACCTGATTCAAGGCAGCCACTGAGAACTGTAAAGGGGCCAAAAAGTGACAGAAAAAAGGAGTTCCAGTAAAACCATTCCAGAGACAAATCCAGTCTTCAAGACACTCTCTGAAACCTGCAGGGGAGACACGTGGGCCTTTCCTGGTCAGACACCTGGGAAGAGCCAGGACAAGTTTTATGTCAAATAAAATGGGCTCTAATTTTGGATTCCCAAAGCAAAACTGTGCTGGGACAGTCTGTATCTCCCAGTATCTCTGTATCTCCCAGTGACAGGGAGCACCAGTTGGCCCTTGGGTACCAAACATCCTTTTTCCTTCCAGAGCTGCAACTTCTCCAAACTTCCCACCAACCTTCTGTAACCTCAAGGTCAAGATTACCCTGTATTATTTTTTCCATCATTTCCTTCCCATTTACTTTGGATTAGTGGATGTTCTGTCAACAAGGACAAATGAAATTGCAGGCCAATATAAACTCTGCCTGTTCTATGGAAGCAGCTTTGAGAGACATATTTTCTATGAAATAAAGAGTGACTGATGACACAATATGCTTTAATTATTTCCTTCATAAACTACCAAATTAAATTTTAAGAAGCTGGAGATGTTATCTCTTATTAAACTGGGACTGAACCTGGAGGTGTAACTTTTAATGAAACTTTCCACACTAGAAAGCTTTTTTTGTAACATTAATCATTTCCAGCTGCCTGCCCTGTACAATGTCTCAGCAAAGTTTCTCATTCTCACCTTCCACCCCCTGCCACGGGCAGGGACACCTTCCACTACCCCACGTTGCTCCAATCTGGCCTTGGACACTTCCAGGCCCTTCTAAACTGCTTAATTGTACAAAGATTCCAATATTTTATCTGGGATTTGCTACTCACATGAATTTCCCCCCCCCAGGAGCAGTGCTGAGTATCCCAAAAAGGAGCAGGGCAGAGTCAGAGCACACCTGGAACACACAGACATTCATCAACACCACATTCAGGGGAAAAGGATTTCCGCTAATGCAAGCAGAAAATAAAAATATCTCAAATTAGCAAAGAAAAAACAGAGCAAATCTGGTGTGTGAGTAGAATCATGGAGTCATTAAGATTGGCAGAGATCATTGTAAGATCATTGAGTCCAAGCCCAACCCAAATCCTGGCCCTAAGAACCACCTCCACATGGGTTTGGATCATTTCCAGGGATGGGGACTCCCGCACTGCCCTGCACAATCTATTCCAATGCCTGAGCACCCTGTCAGGGATGGAATGTTCCCCAATATCCAACCTACACCTCCCCTGCTGCAACTTGAGGCCGTTTCCTCACTCCCTGGAAGACCAACCCCCACCTGGTTACAACTTCCAGTTTGTTTTGTAAAATGTAATTATCAAAACATGGCCCATTCTGGGGCCAACCAGCAAAATACAGAACCCACAGAAGTCAGAGGATCATATTTTTGGCTCCTGCCTGAAGGGAAGGAGAGCAGAACAAGAGCTGAGGATGCAGCGGCCGGGAAAAGTCATAAAAAAGAATAAAACAGAGATGAGGAAATAGTGAAACTGCCAGGAGAGAAAAGAAAGACATGGAAAAAATGACTCTCAGTCTGCCAGAGTTTCCACAATTTCATAAAATGTCCAAATGGAGCAGAGACAAAGGGGGAATAAGCTCCAAACAGCCCCTGCCTGGCTGGGAGAGGAGCACACACAGGATTTACTCCCATTTCCAGCCCTGTGGTTGATGTTCTGCCCTCCCTGCCCACTGCCCTGGGCTCCATTTCCAACCCCTCCCTTTGGCCAAGGACACCTGAACCTCCCCCCACCAACCCCTCCCTCCCCAGGGCAGGGATGGAATCAGCAATTTCTCCAAATGCTGATTTTTCTGCTGGTAGTGGTAAAACTCTGCTGGGCTTTCTTTCTGGTTTAATTTTATTCATGAGCTGAAGTGACTCGGGGCAGTCACAAACCAATTTTTCACTGTGTTCTGAACAGATGGTTGTTCCAAGAATCCCAGGATCCTGGCAGTGTCAAACAGCCTTGACCTTCCCAAGCAGTGCTGAGGACTTTTTGTTAAAAGGAAAGAAATTAAGAAGCACTCACACATTCCCCATTTTTCCCTGGATTATTAACCACAGCCCGTGGCAGTGGGTGGTGCAGGGAAGCAGGAATGGCTCCTGGAGTCACTGGGCTCTTCTGGGCTGCACAGACAACTCCAAGGTCACATCAGAACCCCTTGCAAGAGCAAGAGCAGAGGGCTGTGAGCTCCTCCAAACCATCCCCAGCTCATCCAGCCCAAAGAAAAACCACTAAAGACTCCAATCCCAAAGGGTCCAGCTCTAATATCTCAGTCCCTTCAGCAGCCCAGGGCTGGCACAGCTCTGGGGACCTTTGCTGACAGAGCCTTGGGAAGGGAAGGCAGCTCATTTTGTTCTGCTTTTGAATTTTTTTTATAGAAATAATCCTATTTTTAAGATCATTTAAATATCATCTGTGCTTAGTTCTACAGAAGCCACGCACACACACAAAAATCCCAGTCGATTTTACTGCAGTGAAATCTCCATGTCCTTAATCTCAAGGAAGAGAGAGGCCTGGTACCTGTCTGGAGACAATTCTGCTTTTTCAGCAAACATGAATTATTTTCCACTTGATTGTTGCCTATAAAGATATAAAATCTGGGAGGGGGGCAGCACACCCAAGGAGCAACTCCTGTCCTGAGATCAATACTTCAGTATAGATTAAACATAAAAGTTGAGCCATCCTGAGTTTCCAGTTGACAAAGAGCAGCATAAACACCCACGCTGTGGTTTGGGGGGTTTTGTGCAAATTACTCAAGGGACCTCCTTCTCAGAGCACATGAAGAGCTGTCACCCTTGCAGCCACCTCTGCCCCCTGCCTGGGAGCTCTGCAGCCCCACAGAGGGGTTTGGGACACACATCCCAGCTGGTGTCCCCTGGGATAAGAGGAGGATTGCAGGAGGGATGGAGAGAAAAGGCTGGAGCTGGGTGTTGAAGGGGCTGGGTTAGCCCAGCTGGCTGCTGAGGCTCTGCTTTAATGCAGGAGGCAATTACAGGCAGATGAAGGAGCAGCACTTCTGAGAGAAATCCCCTCCATTTGGGAGAGACTGTCTGAAGTGAGAGACCATCCTGGGAGAAGGCAAATCCCCTTTAGTGCAAAGCTTGATGCCCTGGGTTGTCTCTGCCTTTTAATGCTGCTGAGAACCACTTATTACTGCTCTGAGGGAGAGGTTTGACTAATTCCCAGCAAAGCTTTGTGCCCTGGGAAGCAGCAGAGAGAAGAAAGGCCCAGCTCAGATGAGCCTCCAGCAGAACAGGGCAGGGGGACCAGTTGGCTTCTCTTTTATGTCAGAGCATTATGGAAAAACCAGAGGCTGAGGGAAGATGGAGGGGAGGAAACAGAATTTGGGTTCAGAAACCCTTACAGACCAAACTGTGGAAGGTTCTTGCTCTAGGAACAGGGGGAATTTGGGCAGGGGGCACATTTGTCACTAACAATGTACAGAAATATGGGGCTTTAGGAGTCACATCCTTGGAAGAGATCCAAGCAGAAGCAGGGGTGGCCCTTGGTGAGATGGTTCATTGACAGGGGGGTATCAAAGGTTGGGCTTCATCCTGGAGAACTTTTCCAACCCTCATGACCCAATGAGTCCAACTTGGAGACAGAGATCCAGTGAAAATGCAGCCCAACACAGGCAGGAATGCCCAAACCCCAGTGATTCTCCTGTGCTGGTGTCCCCACATTCCCACCATTTCTCACTGCTAATCTCACCTCTTAACTGATTAATGATTGGTGGAAAATAAGAGAAATGCTGAACTTACTCTCCCAGCCATCAAAGCAACGATCCAAACTCCACTAAGTGGAAATTTGGCCCTGGAAACATTCATCCTGTTTTTTTTCTGACTTCACCCTTTTACTTCAGCTGTCAGGGAAGAAAGATGAAATAACATCCCATATTCATGGTGCCATCTGCATTCCAAAATCTCCTACCAATCAATGCCAGTGTCCAAAGAACACTCCCAATTTGTCACAATAACCTTCAAAACTTGACAGAAAATCATGCACATGATTTCTTTCGGATCTCTGGGTGTCTTGGTGTCATTTATGCTTTGCCAATTATCACTCCAAACAGTTCCCCCACATTTCTCAGAATGAAGGTGGGATTGAGAGGTTAAAGCCTGCACAGGATTTATTTTGCTCTTTGTGCTCCTGTTTTGTGTTTGTGGACATTTAAGAAGCTCTGGTGTGACTGCACTTGGAGAACTACCAAAAAAAGCTGCTTGAAAAGGCTTCAAACTGACACGTCTCGGAATATCAATAATCAAGCTGCTTTGCCCAATTCCACTGCTTTTATAAGAGATTTTAGATTGTAGTGGAGGAAACTACACGAAGAAAAGGAACTTTTTAAAAAAGCCTAAAGAATTATAACCCTCTAAACTTAACCTTTAAAAATACACTGTAAGGGAAAAATATGAGATGCCAGAGCTTTGAGTTCCCTGAGCAAGGTGCTCCCTGGGTTGAGGAGAGAGGGGAGAAGCTCATGAGATGTTCCCAGTGGAGGTTGTTCCTGGCACTGGTGGGTAAAGCTCACGCTGTGAGTGTTCCCAGCAGCAGCTGGTGCCTCCTCTCCTCCCCCTGTGAACATCTGGCCAGCTGTGTCCTGCAGGAATCCAGGGAAGAGCCTGATCTGCTGAGCTCTGTTGGGAATACGGACCACAGCGACTTTGTGAGGCTTGAGGAGCTTCCAAACAAAGGTAATTTGCTTGAGCACAGAGCGACGTTTTGAACGCATTCAGTTGGGAAATGCAGAGTCCGTTGCAAGTCTATAAAAAGCTCAGTTTAAAGAACAGCTCCGGAGCTTCAGCAGGGACAGTTTTCCAGGACGCTGGACAGAGCACTGGGATGAGCTTGGAAAGGCTGAGCCGTAACAAACTGTCAGGGACAAATCGGGAAGGTCATAAACTGAGGAGTGAAGGAAGTGGCCAACAGCCCTCACCAAACCAGACCCCGTGAGAGGCAAAAGGAGTTTAACAAACCACTGGTGGTGATGGTTGGTTAAAGCCACCAGAGAATTCACCACGCTTGGAGAACAAACCCAGGGGCTGCTGCTTGAAATTCTGCAGCTGCATTAAAAATTCATCCGAGTATTTATAGCCAAGTTAAAATCAAACAACAACAATCGGTGGTGGGGACCTGTTGCAATGGGGACATGAGGGAGCAGCTTCTCCCAGAGCTGCTGGGGGGGTGATGAGGGAAGTGCTGAGCCCGAGGTGCTGCTGGCAGGGGCTGGGCTGGTGCAGTGCTGCAATGCAGCTCTTGTGTAACCACCCTGTGCTGGAGCTGGGCAGCAGCTCCACACTCTGCATGGACCCTGCTGCCCACAGCCAGGGAGATGCTCCCCAGCTCCTGCGGGATTCCCAGCACACGGGGAGCTGCTCTGAGCCAAGGGGAGCAGGCACTGCTCTTTGGCTGGTCAAGCACGAAATGAAACCTTGCAATAGGCCAGTGAAATAAAAGCTCTGAGGAGCCACACGGGCTCAGGGGGCTGGTCTTTGGAGCTGTGAATAAGTTTTTAGAATGAGGGTGGGGAGGCCCTGGCACAGATTGCTGAGAAAATCTGTGGATGCTCCACCCCTGGGAGTGTCCAAGGGCAGGTTGGAGCCGCCTGGGACAGTGGGAGGTGTCCCTGCCCAGGGCAGGGGTGGCACTGAAGGGGCTTTAAGGTCCCTTCCAACCCAAACCACTCTGCGAGTCTGTGATCTACAACTCCCACGCCCAGAGAACCTTCTGGGAAGTGGAAGTTCCAAATGTCAAAGAAAGAAAGGTGGCATTTGTCACATTCATTGCACTCCACAAATCATCTCCTGGCTCCCTTCCCTTGGGAATGTCACTGCTGGTGTGGCTGTCCCCTCCCAACCCCCTGCCCTTCCCTGCCCAGGAGGGGCTGAAGCTCCACATGTCCAGAAAGGACAGATGGAGACCTCTGGGGGCTGTTCCTGTCACTCCCAATGTATTTGGACCTCCCTTGGGGCAGATCACTGGTGATGCCACATCACCACGGGGAAGATGCTGCCAAGATTTCTGGATGTGCCAGTGGGATTTCCCATGTTTGAGGTGCTCAGTGACTCCAGGAAGGTCCTTTGGAGGCCAGAAAACAACAGGAACAGAAGGTGACCTTTGCTATAAGTACTTAACTTCTCCTTATTTCCTGAGAGAATCAGAAAGCCCAGAGAAGAACAGGGGGCTGACTCCTGAATTCCACAGGAACTGCTTAGTCCTGGTTGACTCCTCCCAGAGTATCCCTCACATTTATCCATTTAATTGGTAGAAATTAAGGCTATTGACAACTATTGATAGGGAGAGCTCACCCAGACACTGTGTAAGTATCTCTTCTCACTCTGCCCACTGAGAGCAATTCTGTCCTTGGACTGCAGGACCTCCAGCATTGAAACTTCACCTTCTCTAGAGCAGAACTGATTCCAGCTGCACAGAATTGCTGCAGATTAAAGAAGCCACATCTTCCTTCCCTCCCCAGACCTGCTCTGCAGAAATGCAGCTCAATTACCAACAGTTACAGCACAGCAGGATGTACAGTTTTCTAATTGAAGACTCCAAGATACAAGCAATCAATAAAATAAAGAGAACATTTAGAAGGAATAAAAACATACCCTTGCATAAAATATATTCTCATTAGGAGAAATGATGAGTGCTCCACAAAAAAAAAAAATCACTGAGGCACTTTGTGACAGGCAATTTTTAATCAAAGGCAGTTCTATGCAAATTAAGGAAAGCACATCTCTGCAGGAATAATAAAGTCTGGCTTAGCAGCCTGATCCTTTTCCCTGGATAGGGGCTATGGAGGGTTCTTTACAACTGATGGCCTTCAAAGAGTGCTGCAAGTTTTTCAAAGCAAGGACTTAAAAAAAAATTTAAAATGTAGATTTTGAGGCAAATCACAGAAATCTCAAATTTAGAGAGAGATACATATAAATAATTGTAATGAATGATCCCTGGACAGGGACCACAACACCTTCTACAGCCTCAGCAAGGCCCAGAGCACAAAAACAGGCACCAAAGCAGGATTTCTGCCCTAACCCAGCAGCTCTGGCTGGGGACACATCTTGTGGGACCTGCAGGAAGGAACCACCAGGAGAGGAACCTGGAATTCTTGCTGTGCCACTGCCCCCCAGCTCCTGCCATTTCATAACTTGGGTATTTGGATAATCAACATGCCAATGGGACCTTTGGGGAATGAGGAAAATATTTTGGGGTTGTTTTTTTTTTTTTTTAAAGTTCACCTTCAACTTGTAGAAAATGTGGCTCCTGATTCTCCTCCCTGGGAAAGGATTTAGAATTTTAGGGCAAATATCCCTGTGTACCAGGGGGATCCACATGTGTCACAATTGTAGGAATATTTAGGGTGGAAAAGGCCTCAAAGATCATCAAGATCACTAAGACTGAGATGTTGTTTGGAGCAGGGGTTGTATAAACTCCTCAATATAAATCAATTGCAATAATTAGTAAAGGGTAAAGATTTCAACAGGAAAACTTCCTAAACAAAGTTTTGCCTGAAGAATGATGTTACCTGGGAGGAGATGGCAGGTTTTATTTAGTTTATTCCTCAGATGGCCCCAAAGTGGTGACATCTCTTATCTGCTAAAGAGCAAACACCTTCTTCATTATTGGCACAGGGGGCTGCACATCAACATCTTCTTATCACAGCAATGTCAACTGGAAAATATTGCAAACAGATCCAGTAAAACACTTGAGAAAACCCTCAGTGCACCTTGGGACAGTGCCTTTAAACACCTTCCTTGGGTTTGCCCTCCAAATTGCTGTGAAGTTTATTTTAAAGTTGGTCTATTTTGAGTTATGATGAATGGTTTTGAAAGGGTTTTTTTTCAGCTCTACACCCAACAAAGGATTTAGGATTAATTCACATCATCTGACTCCTTCCTTAATGGATTTTTAAGGTCCACTGCAAAGAATCAATCAATAGGAGGGGAAGCTGTGCTCTGTAATTCATCCTGCCACGACAGAGGCTCAGGCAGGAGCAGGGGAATTCTGATCACCTGAATTAATTGGGATTATTTGCACTTGGTTCCAAAAGCAAAGGGATCATTTGCATTCTCTCAGTTCAGGATGCAAACAGAGCAACTCACAAAAAGTACCAGAGGTTGGGGAGTTTGGGTATTTCAAGAGTATTTTGGGAGTCTTCCCTTAAAAACTTTAATGCTGATACACTGAGTGTGGTCAGGAAACATCTCATTTCCAGGACAAAGGGACATTTGCAGGTGAATTTTGTACTCAACACTCCTGGAACTGCCAAGAACAAGGAAATTCAAACATTCCCATGTATTTTCTCTATTTTTCCCCCTGCTATTGATTGTTTTCTTTAATGGATAAAAATTAAAGGAATTTAACTTTTTTTTTAACTCAGTTTCACTGATTTTTTTCATAAATAACATGAAAATTTTTGGAGAAATCCTGAGATAAAGAACATATGGATAATTCTATTATTTTGATTTCCAAATGGAACCCACTGGCTTCTCTCCCCTGATTCCACTGCCCCAGGCAAACACAGCATCAAGTTTTAAAACCACACATTAAAACTGCAACCAAAAGACTCCCAAAGTCATTTCTTTTAATCTGATTACCCAAAGAGGTGACAAGAACTCCCAACTTTTTTAGTGTCAAAACCTTTTTATGGGAAAATTCATCTTTAAAAGTAGCTGTGCCCTGAAAGATACATTGAATTCCTGATCTTTAAAGTCCTGGAGAGAGCAAAGCACAACTGGGCCATGTCCAAGGAATCAAAAAATAGCAGCAGACACTTCATGTGAGCAATACCCAACATTTATCTCTTGCAGCAACAATAAAACAGGCTGAAATGTGGATGGGATTGAGCAAAAGGTCTGAGCTGAAAATACAAACCTTTGGGGGACAGGAAATTAAAAAAAAAACGCAAGAATTGGTTTCTCCTTGGAACAGAGTCAGTTTGTGCAAATATGAGTTTTTGGGTTTGCTTCTTGGAGCTGTTTCTGTTCTTGCTCAAGGACATTAAGGTGAGGTTTATTCAGTGCACAAAGCCCTGCTCAGAACACAGGAGCCTTGCTATGAGCTCTGGAAACCACCCTCAGCTCCTTTCTGCTCATGCAACAGCTTGAGAAATAAGATTTCTGGCCAAAGTTGCCCATTTCTGCACAAACTGAACAAAACAGCCACTGATCTGTGAATATTTCCAGCGTCTAAATAATCCTTAATTTGCTCCTTCTCTGTGCTGATCTGCTTGTTTGGTAACAGGAATTCTCTGCAGAGCACAATTAGACTTTTGGAGAAGAATTAAATGTAAAAAGGAGGGGGTTTTGTTGGGTTTTCTGCAGTTTCTCTCTCCTCCCTTTTGTCTGTGATGCATCCAAACCCCTGGAGGGGATGGGGCTGTTGAGGGGGTGATGTATCAGGAGCACAGGAAACTGTTAAACCCCAAAGAAGTTCATCCAGCAGGACTAATCCCCACACTCAAGCCCAATTTATTGATGCTGCAACATCATTCTCAGAGATTTTTTTTTTTTTTTTGGAAAATCACAGAACTTTTCCCAGGGGGGAGATGAGACAAATAATGCTGCAATAAAAATTCATCATATTTTGCTACCCTGGATATCCCTGTTCCTCACACATCAGTTTTCACTGAAAGGCTCATACAGAATAAAATTACACTTAAAAAAAGGAAATAAACTGTCCATTTTCCTGCTGTCTGTACTTATCTGTGTAACAGATCCTCATGGAATCAGGGATATCCCACAGGGATGTGCCCATGGGCATCCTGGAAGGAGCTCTGGAAGGAGCCTCTGTGTTTTAACCACCACTCTGGTTCCTTTACAGAAGATTAATTGTCCATTGTGTTTATGTAAATAGGGAAGTGAAGATTCCTGGGCATCCTTATCCATAAATTAAACTTTCCTGCAGTTCTGGCTGTAAAGAGGAAATAGAGCCTGACTGGATGTAATGAGACATTTGTGTTGCCCACAACTGTAATTTACTGTTACTGCTCCAAGAACCATCACTCCTTGTTTAGGCTGCTAAGTGACAATAAGTGCAGCTCAAATAAATTCTAATGAACCCTCCTGGGTCACCTCCCTGGATTTATGGGGGAGAATCAGCATCATTTGAAACAACTGGAGGCTCTGGGGCTGCGAGGATGCAACTGGATCCTTCAGGACACAGAGAGGTGTCCAAGGCCAGGCTGGAGCCACCTGGGACAGTGGGAGGTGTCCCTGCCCAGGGCAGGGGTGGCACTGGATGGCCTTTAAGGTCCTTTCCAACCCAACTCATGTCTCTCCTTAAAGATACAATTCCAGAGGGAAAAAATATTTCTTCAAAATTTCGAGTCATTGTTTGAAAAGCAGGTTATTTTTTCATGTTTTACAGTAGGTGGAATAAAGAGAAAAGAAAGAGAAAAGAGAAAATAACAACCCTGAACAATGAAAACAAGTATTTTTCAGAATATATTAGCAAGAAAACAGAGCTTTTCTTGATAGCTGCCATGGGAAAATCACTCCAGTGATTAAAACCAAACACAAACCCTCTTCTTGCTCACTGCCTTATTTCCATACCCACTCAGTGGATCTTCCCCCCATATTTCACTGACCAAAACAATCCCACACAGAAAGTGCTCCCTGGTTTGCTGCCAGGACAATGCTGAATCCACCAGGGACATTTGTCTGAGTCAGAGCAGGCTGGGATTCCTTCCTGCCTGGGGCAGGAGGAGCAGCAAATCCTTCCAGCCCTGTCCTGGAGGGACACCAGCATCCCCAGGAAGCCCCAAAGGGCTGCTCAGAAGCCACTCAGCAGCAGCAGAACAGCTTTTTTGGAAGGTCTGCCACTCCAGGAGCTCTCTGTAAAGACTGGACTATCTCCTGTCTGCAGTTCCTCCTCCAAAAATGTGCAGACCAGGAGTTAAGGGGGGCACAGGGTCAGGGATGGCCAAAGGAGGAAGATCCCAGTGCTGGGGTGGGGGAAATCCAAAATCTGAGCTAAATAAGTGAAGAATTGACCTCAGCAAGACCAGATAATCTCCACAGGGAGATGATGGCAAGCCCTCAGCTCTTGTATTCCAACACAGGAGCAGTTCCCAAAAATTGTGAGGCTGTTTTGCTTTTCCATTAAAACATTAAAATGTACTGACATACCTTCCCTCTGCTGTGCTGGGTCCTCCCTTCAGGAGCTCAGCAGTGTGAGCCACATTGCTTTATCCACCTCTGGATCTCCTTCAAGGGAGTTGGACAGAAATCCAGCACAGGACCAAAGTGGTTCTTCAGAAAAGCTGCTCCAGCCCCGTGCTCTGAGCAGACCATTGTCATGCTGCTCTCCTTCATCCTCCTGAGGGAGAAAATACAAAAAGGCTTCACTTTCTAACCTATTTTTGAGAAAATACCAGCCTGCCCTCTCCACAGTGCCTAAAGACTGATTTTAAAATCATGAGGAGACTTTTATCATGAGAAAGACTCTTAATTCTCCTGTTGTTAAGGGCCCTGGGATAATATCCCCCACTCCTCACACCAACCTTCACTATGGAATGTGCTCTCATATTTATTAAAACTAACATTATCACTACTGCCTATTTATTTAATGCTTTTCCTCTTCAAAGCACTTTTTAGGCATTAGCTAATTAATGTGATGACTTGTGATATTTCAAGTGGGCCTTTCCTCTGCAGAGGGGGAGAGAGGGCTCTGCTCAGGGCAGGGAAAAGGGATGGTATTTGCACAACCCTGGTCCCTTCTCCAGCACTTCTGGCCTCTTCAGACAGTGAGGGTTGGGATTAAAATCCCTGGACACATTGGATTTAAATTCCTGTTTCTAAACACAGAGCTCAGCACGTGGGATATTGCACAGCACAGGTAATGCAACCCCTTGTAAAATAGCTCTAATAACAAGGTGACATTTATGAAATTAGGACTCTATTATAAACTCCATTATGCTCAAACATCAGCTCTGGAATGATTAACCCACCAACATCATCAGAGCCATTTAAATGCCATTAAACCACAAGGAACGAGCTCCTTCCCTGCCTTTGGCAAGGATTTCCCCATTTTCCTTGCTGTCCCCATGGCCACAGTTTGGAGAGTCCCCCCAGATCCCAGAGGATGAGCAGATGGAGCAGGAAAGCTGTGCAGACACCCTGGGGTGGGGAGGTGACTGCTGTATTTTATATATTTTAGGCACAAATGGCACCTTCAAAACTTTCCTTATCAAAAAGTGTTCTGTGTTCTCTGCTGAGTGACATCAGTGAGAACCCAAACCCACAGAAAAAGTCTGGTCTTCAAAACAACCTGAACACAAACCAGTCTCATTGCACCAGCTCTGTGGAAATTACTTTTTCAGTTTGCCTTGTGTGCCAGGAAAGGGGAGACTTGGTTTTAAACTCCAGTTAATAAAGCGAGAACTGTGTGTTTTGCCCCCGCTCTCCTCCCCTCCACTGCAAAATCAATCCTTTCCTTCACACCCTGAGGAGGATTTGGGCAATCCAGCTGCAATTCCAGTTGTGGAAGTGGCAGCAGCAGGAGCACAGGACACAGGGGAGCTTCGTTGTTTCCACCCCTCTGAGGTAACAGAGATTCCAGCTGCCTCCTGTCCTGGAGAATTTGATCCTACACAGTTTTACTCCCCTGCAAGGGTCTTTTTTCTGAATGGGAAATGAAATAAAAGGAGGCACTTCTGGCTCAGAAGTGTTTAAGATCATCTGTTTTTCTTATTGTTCCTGGCTGGAAGCAGCAACCCCAGGGAAAAACCTGCCTTTCCAAGGAGCACCCTGCCACCCTCCAGTGCTCAGAGCATCCCCTGTTCCCCTCTGGGAGCAGGTGGGGAGAACCCCAAGGCAGTTCTGCTCACAATGTGTGTTTCTGGGTCACTCCCAGTCTCCAGCTTTTAAAGAGCAGCATTTTTATGTCTTCAAAATCTCTTGCTATTGCAATTCATCGAGGGAATGTTTGATTTCTTTTTAATTTTTTTCTTCCAGTCTCTTACTTGTTTTTTGCCCTCACTAAAACTTCACTTGCAGAGCAGGAGGACAAAGCAGCAGCACAGGATATTTGCATAAAATGTACAAATGTTCCCACCTCTGTATCATCAATAACACTGCTCTGCAAAATGCAGCTACAGACCATCTTTCAGGAACTTATTTTTGCAGTATTTCTTTACCAAAAGGTGCCTACAAAAATAATGAACTCCAACTTCAGCACAGCACAGTCACCACCACAACTTCCCAGCATCATTTCCCTGGGAACTCCAGGTCCCTGCACACTTTTTACTGCTCATACCTTAATTTACACTAATCAGGCTTTCCAGCAGGATCCTGCAAGAGTCACAAACAATGCCAATATAATCAGGCCATGATCAAAAGCCTAAAACACAAATCAGAGCCTTGAGCTACAGGGGGAGGCAACCACAAATCCCACCAGACATGGAATTATCCTGCAAGGAATTCCTCAGAGCCCTGGCTCTGAAGGCAGAAACTGGGAGTGAAATCCCTCTGAAGATGGAAGGGATTATTGTGGAACAGCAGCAGAGGCTGTGGTGCCTCTTTGCCAGCACTGAGCACTGCAGCCCCCAAGGTTCATTGCAAGGAGCCTGTTTTAGAGGATGTGGTGCTTTCACCCCTTTGGGTTTGTTCCTGGGTGTTGCTTGTTGTTGTTTCCCTTTTTCCACAATGGAAACTCCATCAGATGAAGATCCAAGTTGTTTTTTTAGACCTGTCTCGACACATTTTTGCTTCCTGATTTTAGCAGTGGACTGGGATTGGCTTTGGCACCTCCACAACACCAGTAACACAGAAACCACCAGTTTGGGGGCTCTGCCATAATGCCCAAGTGCTGCTGTGAAATGAGGGACACACCAAACCAGAAAGAGCCACTCAGCTCATCCCAGGTGCTCTGAGTTCTGCTGGTACCATTTCCCACTGAACTGAAGCAAAGCCAGACTTCAGCAATGCAGGGAAAACCAACCAGCTGAGAAACCACATCATGATGCAAAATTGTCCCTTAATAAGCCACAACCACCTCATGGAATTCCATGGCCTCAGAACAAGAGGGACCAGGGCAGCAGATGGGCTACAGCTCCAGGGATGGTGCCCTCTCCCTAAATCCCCAGAGCCACAGTGTCCTTGGGCAGTTTGGAAGCACAATCTGCTGGAGAGAGGCCACAGCATCCCCCCAGGGGGGGCAGGAACTGCTGAGCCAACTCTGTGCTAATTGCTCCCTGCTCATTCCCACTGGAGATGGATGAAGACTGTGGAAGATAAACCACATCATTAAAGCAAGAGCTTGTGGAAAGCAGGCCACACAAATCCTGGGTTATAAGCAGACACTGGAAAATAGGTCCAGAAAGTTTCCCCCGCTGCAAGAAGGGCGTGGGAAGTTTGCTAAATGGATTAGCATGGATAATCCCTCATCCCCCCCCCAAATATCTTCAGTTCTCAGTCACCAAAACAACAGATTCACCCAAACTCTTTGGGAATTACTTTGCTCTGGTAAAGAAACATAAGGGG
>VYZS01068807.1:16739-37193 GCA_013400695.1 Neodrepanis coruscans | reverse complement strand
CATCTGTTTTTTAGAGGGGAAGCCAAAAATAGGCATCAGGCAGAGTTGCTAGAGGAATCCAACCTTCATGCAGCAAAGGGTAATCACTGCGGCTGCTCAAAGGGGCAGCAGAGTTTTGCAGAGCAAAAGCCCAGCTAAAAGTCCAGGTTTTAACCCATTTCATAGTAGGGCTTGGTAGCAAAATCAGAAGTCTCTCTCAGTATGAATTGCTGTACTTTAGTTTTTGAAGTACATTTCAAAGCTATCCTTCATTTTTCAGTTCTCTGAAAATAAATTTCTGTTTCAGAAGGCCCCTATAATATTTTGGAAAACTTAAGGAGTGAGCCATAACGGCTGTTGTACATATCATGGATTCCAGGGACTTAGTAACAGCTCACAGTTACCCCTTGACACATCTTGCCATCTCCCCCAAATTGTTTGGAATTAAAGGCTGATCTGCAGCTTTCCATAAGCAACAGGCAAAGCCCCTGAAAACAACTGCCTACTCCAACAGCACACCAGGAAACAGACTTCACCCTGCTGAATCACCCTGTGGTTTCTGCTTCTATGAGATGCTTGGTGGGGGAGGAGAGAGAGGGAAGTGGCCTGTACTGCCCCATGCCAAGCACAAATTGCTTCCCTGGCTAAAAAACATTTTCCCTTTTTTTTTTTTCAGTGTGGGCTGTGTAATACTGTAACCCTTTGCAAGGAGCATCCCCCAGGCTGCTGGTTTCCTGGCACTGCCACTCACAAGGCACCACTAATGCAGGACCATTTGGCAGAAAGCTGCGATTTGGACTGACAGTACATTGCCATAAAATGTCTGCTTGTCCAATCCTGCAACCCAAGCTCTGTTATGCTAATCACTGCATTTCATCTTTCAGTTGCCTACCTCTGTAGCCACTAGGTTTTGAACACACAAAACAAGATGCAGCGATTATTCCCTGGCTGCAGGGGAAAAGTGCACTACAGACCCTCTATCTCTTCACAAGGTTCTGAGGATACAGCTTGCATTGCTAAAGAAGGCAGAATTGTCCTGTTGTGGCTTGTTCACACAGGTTACCCAGGGAATGCAAAAAGCTGCCGATTTGGGCCCAGCATCTATTTTTAATTTATAGAAAAGGCTGCAAGAATGCAGGGTAAGTGCTCTTCCATTGTATTCTAAAAATGAAGTAAGCTGATCTAAATCCATTTCTGAATTCCTGTGAGGAGGACTGTTCAAAGGACATATGAATTATACATTGAAAAAGCCCAGGGTTTGTGAATTATGATTTTTTTTAACAAAACTTTCCTTCAGGCATATTTGAGAACTGTGCAACTACTTACATGTCTAAAAAGCTTTTCTATATAGAGAGAAATAACTAGCTGGAAGATGGAGACAAGAAGGGCAAAATATTTCTTTAATTATACACAAAATTGCTTTTAAGTGATAAGGTTTGACCCTAGTCTTAATATATGATTCAATACTGTCCAAATCCTACATCTTGCTTGTGGTGATGCTAAACTATTTTCCTAGATGGTCTCAAACAGCATACTCCCTCCCTTTTCTCCATCATCACACTTGCTGGCTTCTTCATGGTTTTCTAGATGTGGAAGTTCCTGGATTTTCTCCACAAGGCTTATTACTTTAGCATCTGTAACAACAGAACATGGATTCAACTGAAGTGCAAGCAGTATTGACAAGCAATTTCCCTTAAATACAATTTAAACCAGTTGCTTACCCACTGTGTTGCTCCTAAGAAGTGGCAGAGTAACCACCAAGGCAAACCCTTTCACTCCTTGCCCATGAGAAATCTAAGGGCTGTGCTGTGTTCCTACACGAGTTCCTTTCTTACTGTTGGTGAGTTTATGAACAGCACACTCTCCACACAGGATATCCATTTTTCCCAGGAAAGGAGTTCACCCCAGTTGTGGTAACTGCAGCCATTAACAAGCAGGATTTTCCATTCTTTCAGACAGGCAGTCAAAGATAAAAAATAAAATTCGCCCTGACACAGGAGATCTGGTCAGATCCTCTGCAGAACCTGCTATTTGGAAAGATGGGTTCTTTCCCTTTATTTTCAAAGAATATGACCTGTTCTCCCAGGCAAAACTGCCTATAGAGTACAGTTGGTGTAATACAGTTATCCATATCATATCAGACATGTCTTTTAGTTTACTACCTACATAAATCCCTATTATACAAGGAAGGCTGATCAGTTAGGTGTCCCATTCCCTTTCACTTTCTACAGATAAACCTCAAAAGCACATTCTTCTTACAACAGTTTTGTAAAATAGAAGACTACAGCCTCACACTGACTCCTCAAAATTTAATTCCCCATCACAAAATTTTTCAGGAGAGTACCAATGCCATCGTGTGCACACTGAGTAAACAAATCACAGTAAAAGAGTTTCTGGAATTACAGGAGTTGCTATGAGTCTTCTGCACCTGGTTTTCTGTCAGGTCCCACATCTTCCATTGAAGACTGTGGTAGAACACTTGATGATTTCACTGCAGCAGATGTGAAGGCAGTTAAAAAACTGCCTACGGTTTTTCTTTATCAGGTGAGGAATTCGTAAGCCATCTCACTGCCTGTGGGCTATCTGTTGGTCATAACTAAAGATGCACCCTAGGTCACACCTGGCATCTATCAGTTATTGACTCCAGTACTGAATCCCAACTGGAAATCAGACCAGTAAGGAACCAGCATTAAGTCCTACTGAGGGTCTTTAAGCATTCTTGGCTACACCCAATTTAGCACACAAGCTGCCTGAGGCACTCTCAGTCTGTATTTTATTCACCTGAAGCAATACAGTCACCTAGGATGCTGACAGATGTTTCTTTCCTCTGGAGATTAATGCTGCCACCTGCATTTTTATATGTACACCAGTGAGTGCCAACCATAGCAAAGAATTATTGCACACGTGCCACAGCATGGCTGCAGCACAGAGCAGGATTGAAACAAACTGGGGACAGTAGCTGCTAATGTGTCAAATGACACAGCCTCTTCAGAACTGCTGAAAGTGTCAGGTAGCATTCAGCCACATTTTTTTTAATGCAGTTTATCTAGTCACCAGTTGAAGACAATACACTGCTTATAAAACTCCAGAACAGAGCAGTAAAAAGATACAGCTCCCCTCTTCTCCACCCTCATTTTACATCATTTCTCTTTAAAGGAGGGGTAGTTTTGTTAGAAATTTAACTGCTTATTTGGAGTTTAAAAAAAACAGTCCTGAAAAGCCAGGTTGGGTAAAGCCTTGAGCAACCTGTCTAGTGGGAGATGTCCCTATCTGTGGCAGGGGAGATTGGGACTAGACAATCTTTACAGTCAATTCCAACCCTTTAACATTCTATGATTTTGTCCCAAAGTATCCATTTTAGTGATATTGGAGTTTATAATTTGCAATTAAATTGCAGGATTTGGAATCAGTGTGCTTTATGTTATTTCTTAAAGCCCATTTTCCTGGAGTCTTGTGAAGAAAAAATCATATCCTTTTCACCTTTAAATGAAAGATAAATTTTTAGTACCCCACAGATACAGAGAAAACTTCACTAGATGAACCCCAAAGGTTTAGAGAAAACCCACATGCAGCAAAGGGCAAAATCTATTTTGGTTTCCTAGGGTTTTCAGGTAGCAGTGTCTGAGAACAGGAATCACTGACTCATCATTTTGAATGCCTGGGACTTACAAAACCTTGGTGTTGCTGAAGTGAGTTTTATGTCCACTGTGTCTATGTGTTCTTAATAAAGGAGATGGAACAAAGCTTACTGAAATCAGCAAATGAGAGTGCCTGCTAACACAGAGCTTTGGATCAGACCCTAACATACTATAAGCCCTTTTACACTGCAGGTCAGTGCTATGGAGGCAAAATATAAGTTTAGTTTGTTTTAAGATATAGTTTGGAAGCTGAATTGGGGTTAGGTTATGAATAAAAACAATGCACTTTTTTATACTTATTTACTAAAATATGAACAGTTCTTTGCAATGGAAAGGATTTCAATGGAGAAGTCTGACTATGGACCTGATGAAAATTCCTGGGGTTCTATACATTCTCTCTATCAGAAAAACTCCACCAGCTCATGCTGCCTTACCCAGTTGTCCCATTCCATCTCTCCTGTCTCCTGCAGTAGAGCTGTAGATGATATGACATTCAAGTGAATGCAGGTGCACACACCATCTTAAAATGAAGTCAGGAAGTCAGAGGATACTTAGTAACGTTGTGCTGGAAGAGCAATAACAATTGCTTGTATTCAGTGTTGCCTTTTTAGCTGGTGATACTTGGATAGCATTGAAACATGCCACTGTACCTCAAAGAAATTGTAAATTAGCAAAATTCAGACAAACTAAAAGATATCCACTGTCTCTTAATCCAGGAAAGAGGGCTTTTTACTTGGCCACATAAGCAATGTTTAGCAAGAGCCTGTCTAGGTCAGTAGTCTTCATAAAACTGTGCTTTTAACATATCAAAAATGGAAGTTTCAGAGAACCTCTCAAACTTGATTGTTTTTAAGTTGTTTATTTTGGTCTGCATTAATTTGCTGTCAGTATGGAAAAGACATTCTGAATCTACATTCTTAAACACACCCCTTACATTTGATTTTAACATAATTTGGTGTCACTATTTGGAAATGCCGTGGGGCTTTTGGCTCTCTGAAAATGAAACATAACTCTCGAGTTTCCAACATCTATCTCACAGATGATTCTGGGAACTCAGAGCAGCATCTCCCATCCTGCAACTCCCCATCTGGTGATAGCAGCACTTACCTATCCTTCTAGGAAAGCTTTCAAAGCATGAGTCACAGCTCACAAGGAGGCATTTGAATGCAAGCTTCACACTGGGATTATTACTGTTGCAAGACCATTTTTAAAAGCAAATCTGAAGGTACAAGTCTCCTTCCTTTTAAAAGGAAGGCCTGTCTTTGCTTGACCCCTTGTCTAGATAACTCTCAACAAAGTGATTGTAAGCTCAGGCACTTCACCTCCTCTTCCACTGAAAAACTTACATTCCAAAGGGAGCATCTAGGCATGTCTTTATTTTATCTGCATACATCCAGTTGTTAAATCTACGTGGCTGGCAACATCCTGAGGCACAGAGCAGCTTCAGCGGAGGCTGAGCTATTCATAGGCCAGCCCAGCAGCCGGGAGTGAGCTCATGAGCTCACAGCTTCCCAGTGCCAGCTGCCAGCTCGGCTAGGACACGTAAAGGGAGCGAGGGAAAATGCATGTGGGAGGAGGGAGGCGCAGGGGGGACAGAAAGAGGACAGGATCTTAACTGCCAATATCTCATGTTAGGAGCTGCCAAAATCATGTTAGAGGTCTCAGTGTTTACAACTCTGCAGTAAAGGATGGCAGGCTTTGCATTGTATGAGACTGCTTTGCTCCAGGCTGGCATTTGGCACTATGGCTGCCTGGTAGGGGCAACTTGGAAGGAGCAATGTGCTCTGAGGAGGGACATTTCTATTTCACAACAGACGAGCCCAAATGATCAGCAGCTGCCTCTCAGCAGGATACTGGAATGGTACCTGCTAGACCAGTGCTATCTACCAAAGCCACGACAAGCAGCCAGAAAGGAGTATAAAATCTACTGCTATTTATTTATAGCAACTGCTGCAAGTTTGGTGACCATCCATTTTAAGAACCACATCTCACACATGGGCACATTCACAGTTATAACCACTTGTTTTTACATGTCACCTTAATGCAAATCTTCCTGATACCTGAGTTAGCTTCACATACTTCAGCAACCTGACCAATTTTAACTTAAAATTGCTTTCAATGTCAGGGTTTCTGTTACAACCAAAAAATCAGTGTATCTGAGTTAAGATGGCTATGGCTGCAACCAGAGTGATCATTGATATCTGAGCTGAGAAGTATCAAGAAGTGTCTTGTTCTGCTCTTGTGCGTGTTTTGTGGTACTGTTTCGGTGACAGCTGAGAAGGCACTGAGAACTTCATTGTATCAGACCACATATTAGGGCCTTTAAGGCAGAGATATAAAAGCAGAAAGACAAGGAACACACTTCACCTCAGCTTTGTCCAACCAGGCCACACTAGTATGACAACAGTAAGTGATGCTGAAGGGTATAAATGTTATTATGAGGCACTGCACCATAGTAAGAGTCACCATACTGCTCTCTGCACTGCTCAGATGCTGGCTTGGTGCCAAACCCGCACCAAACAGTCATGCTAGGCCTCAGCATCTCTCTTCCCAGAGCAACAGGAGCAGCGTGGGCTCTGCTACTGCAGCCCCCCATCCTCCCTCTAGGTCCCAGCTGCCCTTCACAGCAAAGACACAGCAGCAGAACAAGACTTCCACCTCTTCCACCTGTCACATAGTGGAGGAAAGGGAAACCATGAATGAAAATCCCACAGCAAAAGGGACGGGCAGGAGGATGGACCCCAAATGCCATTTTAAACAACAGCCTTCAATATAGAGTGAAATCCCCAAAAGGCAACTCCTGTGTGTCCTCCTACTTATCCCAATCATTTGGGACATGGCAAGGGGACAGATAGCACACTTCGTTAATGCCTGAAGACATTTCTCCTAAAGTGTTAATATCATCAGAGTTGGCAGTATTACTTCTGGTTTTATGGAATATCAAAATGATAATCAGTTGTCACCAGTTCAAAAGCGCTCCAACATAGTGATCTTAACAGACTCTTGATGAAGCCACACTTCTCTTCCCAAGCTGATTTTGCCACAGAGCCTTGCTCAATGAAGAGCAGTACTGACACACAGTCTCTGGGAACAAGACAAGCAGCTATAAAGCCAAAGGCATCCAGGAATCAGTGCACTGATGCAGGTCTTCAAAGGAGATAAGGTTCCACTGATCTTATCTTCCTGTGCAAACAAAGACTCACTCTAAGCTCACCCAGTGCAAGCAGCAAGGCTAAAAGTTGCTGCTGGCTCCACCTCTGGGAGGAATTGCTGGAGGAATGGCACCAAATTCCCACCCGCCTCCCTGACTTGGGAGGCTGCCTCCACAGCTGCAAACCCAAAGGGGCTCTGAGAGCCTCCATGGTCCAGCAGCTGTACTATTTTCTGCTGAACCAGGGCCTCAGTATTTTCAGCTGAGAAAAGCTGCCTTGAACTCACACACACCCAAAGGCCTGTGTATAAACTGAACTTTGTGAATCATTAGCGGCATTTTTCCCTGCTATGTATAACTAGGAAAAAATGGGATTTTAATAGACTTATTCTCAGCCTACTTTAACCTCACAATGATATGAGGCCTTACGTCATCGCTATAGTTACTACATGTGATCCTCTGTGTGTTCGATGAAGCGAGCTAGAAATGAGTACTAAATGAACTCAAAAGCTTGCAACTCCTCTGCCAAAGCAAAGTCTATCACAAGTTGCTAAATACATAACTCTCTAAGTTAAAGAAACCCACACACTGATAAGTCAGTATTTCAGGGTATTTCAGTATTTCAGAGCCTGCTGTGCACCAGCTACAAATCAAAAGGTCTTTAATCTTTGCTCTGCTATTGGCTTCCTGCATGGATTTGGAGAGGCACTGTCTAAACCTTCATTTACCCCCTCACTCCTCTTCCCCCTGAACTGAGATATGTAGATTGTTACCTATGTACTCTGTCTAGACCTGGGAGTATAAACATGCTGAAGATTGTGAACTGCTTTGGTACCACAGTGATCATGGCCAAGTTTTGGTAAAATGATACTAGCAGGCCAGTATTTTACAGTAAAACTATTTGGGGGTGACAGAATTGGAAATAAAAGCACTGATGTATGCTGGCACAGAAATCCCAAATCTGGACAGCAAAGAATCCAATCCATATAGAAGTCTGTCCAAGCAGCAGGCACGTATCAGATGGAGCATTCTGTTCCCTCAACAGAGAGAAGGCACCATCAACTTATATCTTTTCTGTTCTTTACTATATGTATTTCAGCTTTAAAGTAAGCTTTCTGTTATTGCATAGTTTTGGGAAGACAGGCTTGTCAGCCCACTCGCTAAAAAAACAGCTTTCAGCTGAATGAAGTTGCTGGACTGGCAGTCTCAGATGTCCACCAATTCCTCAAACATGCTGAAGTGGGATGGGCAAAGTGGTAAAGATTTTATTAGCACCACTAAAAGGGGAGTTTTGCCAAGGCCAGATATTTCTGTAAAGTAGCCTCATTAAAACACCCTATGTGAGCTGAGGCTTCTACAAATCAGGCCAGAAAGACCTGTTAATGAATACCTCAAAAAGTGCTCAATAATTCAAACTGAAGCTTTCAGTTTTTCAGAAACTCAGAAAAAATTTACCTCAACTTTTTACACCCTGAATATGCAACTTTTCACTGTAAAGTTTTTCTTACTATAAGAGGAATATCTTCACTTGCTGTTTGTTGTAAACTAGCCAGTTTTCCCTAATAAATTTTGAGGAGGCCAAAGGTCAGCTGGGTTTGTACGCAGGGATTCAGGCAGTGTGGGATACCACAAAACCACCTTAGTTAAGGTTACACAGGGCTAACAACACATACTCCCATTAATAGCAACAAGCCCAGCAAAAAACAGTTTGAGATGGCATCCCCAAATAAACTATGCATATGTACAGTAGTGCTAGGGTCACTTTCATGTTTTCCAATGCTCATTATCCAAAAAAAAAAAAAAAAAAAAAAAAAAAAAAAAAGTAGCATATTGATCAAATGCTTTCTTTGAGCACTAGATCCTGGTTTTGTAACTTACTTAAGCAACATTTTACAAGCTGTGTTTTGAACCAATTACTACTGAAAAACAGTAATAAGAAATGCACTTAGTTGGCATAAATTTGACTAGTTTGTGTTTATGTCAGTGAGATGACAACCATGAAGTCAGTCTTTGTGGGAAGAGTCTTACCCTTCAGGGTATCAGCTTTCTAGAAATGGGGCTGTTTCCTACAATACTCATGGAATTAATTATATTATTGATTTCAGGCCTAACAAAGACATAGTTATCAGTTAAATGCTGATTCCCATACATAAGACTATATACAGATCTAAAAAGGTACACTAATTCAGGCAGCAGTTGCTCAATTAAGTGTAGGAATAACATGGTTAAAAATGACGGCTTCAGTCTACGCGAGTTCAGCGAGATTATCTTACTAGTTGCTCTTTACAACAAGGAAGCATGTCTGAGGTCATGTGAGACCAAAGCACATGCTCACACTGCAAGAAGAAGTTTTAATATAAGGAATACACAACTTTAGAGAAACCCATGCAGCATTTCCGTATATGCTTCACACCTCCTGGGGTCAGACACTTCACAAACTGTTTCCAATAAGGCATCCCCAGAAGTATGGAAGTATTTTAACCCCGGAGACCATGCTTGGCCCGCACCTGGTGCCGAGCAAGTTAAGCTAACAAAAGAGGTGACTTAAATCACGGAGCCCTTTAGAAACCACTAAACCACTGACCCCTTTAAACATCCAGCATTTTATCCATCATTAAAGTTACTTAAGAGCTGCGCTGACATCACAGCATCTTTCACAACCGGCTCTAATCCTAACCAAATGAATCACTTGAATTGTCCGGGACAGTAAAAGAAACCCAGGTTATCTCAAAGCCAGTGGCTGAGAATTACATGTTATTATTTTCAACCTTTAGTTGGAACAACTCTTTGTAGCTATTTGAACGCTGTAAAGCACAAACGAGTCAAGCTGCGACACCCTAGCTCACTATCCGACCCGAGACAGCTGAGACAGCGTGTTCCCTATGTGCTCAACGGGGCAGATTTCCTTACCCAACCGCCGGCGGGAGGGTCGGGACTCCGGAGGAGAGAAAGGCTGGCCGGGGACGATGCCCAGCCCGGAACGCTGCCCTGAAAGCGCAGGGCAACCCCCCACCCCCGCGCCGGGCGATGCCGCGGCGCCCCGGCCCCAGCACCGCTAAAAATAAAGCCCGTCTCCCCCTGCCTGCCCTCGGGAATCGGGGTTGAATCGATGGTTTTCTTTTAAAGCTGGATTCTGTCAGTCGCCCCCTCCGCCAACCCGCCTCTGAACCGCCCTTCCCGGACCGCAGCCCTGCGAGTAACTTCAGCGCCGGGACCGCCGCCGGGCGGGGGGACGTGGCCGGGGGGTCCGCGGGCAGCGCTCGACACTCACCTGGCCGGCGGTGTCGTACAGCCCCAGCAGGTACTGCTTGCCCCCGACGGTAACGCTGACTGCGAGAGGGGAGAAACACAACGGGTGAGGGGGGCAATCCCCAGCCGACCCCCGGCCCGGCCCCCCCCGGCAGGGAAAGGCCGGTGGATGAAATGAGGAGAGAGAGGGAGAGGGGGCGGCAGCCGGGGCCCCCCGCCCGCTCACCTGCGTAGTGGTCGAAGACGGTGGGCACGTACTCCTCGGGGAAGGCGTCGTTGGCGTAGCTCATCAGCAGGCACGTCTTGCCCACGGCGCCGTCCCCCACCACCACGCACTTCAGCATGACCGCTGCGCTGCCATGGGCCATGGCCGGAGCCCGCCCTCATGGCCCCNGAGGCGGGAGGGGCGCCCCGCGCGTGGGCGGGCGGCGCGGCTGGGGTCGCTGTGCTGGAGGGGAGCGGCCGCTCGCCCCGGCCCCGCTGCCCGCACACGCAGGCACGGCTACACCCCGCCCTGCAAGTTACTTGGGAGCCGCGGGCATCCCCTGCCCCGCGCGAACGGCGGGGGCGCGTTTATTCCGTGCTGCCCCCCCATCATCGCCCTGAGCGCACAAAGGAAACTCTGGTCGCATCCTCTGGCATTAGCTCCCAACCGAGCCGAAACGTATGAAAATAATCAGCGGGATGTGAAAGGATTTTGTTCTGTGCTGAGTTAATTGTCCTTGGGTCTGAAACTCAGTAGTGGGAATGGATTTAAGAACACCAACTTGTGTGACTTAAACAGTCTTGAGTACACATTTGCAAGGCTAAAGGATCAGAGGACAAGATCTAAAAAAGAGCAGACACTGCGTGAAAAATTAGTGAAATCATCCTCCCACTAGTGTCACTGGCAGAAGTCCCACAGTTCAGTGGTACTAGGTTGTCACCCTAGAAAGCTGTTTCAAACTTCACATTTTCAAATTATACAAAATACATTCACTGTCAGGCAGATAACGATAGCCTTTTCTAGTCTGTATTTTTTGCAGATTTATTCTGTAAGCCCTATCCAGCTACAACAAAACCAACACACAACAGTGCAAGCCACGAGGAGACCTCTGTGTTGTATAGTTTGTGCTTCTATTTGATCTGACACGCTTCGGGGAGAAAATAGATGCAAATCCTACATTGCACAAAGCTTATCTGAATATTCAATAAAACGTATTTTCAAATCAGGACAAAATAGAAAAGTTATTACTTTGAAAGTTTTTCAGCTTCGTGATCAAACCTTCTTGCCTTCAGACCACGGAGGGGTTGAGTAGTACATCAAAGACTGCTCTGCAGCAATCCCTTCAGAACCCCTCCAGAGAGCATCAAACCCACGAGCAGACAGAGGCTGCCCCAGGAGGTATTTCCTCAGCCCTTGGATAATGCCAGCTGTAAGAGACAGCTATATTTACCAAGAAGTCAACTGGCAGCCAGTTCAGGACTCAGCACACAGGTCTCCCAACAACAACTTTTCCTCATAAGCAGGTATGTCCTGCATGAGCAGCTATTTCAGCTCCAGGATCAGGAAAACTGCTTTACAGTGATCTACCTAGAGGTTCGCAGGTGCACATGAGGGAGTTGAAATCATGTAGATACTCAGTGTCCCAGGTGACATCCACTTCTTTTTGCTGTACTGGCCAATTTATACATTTAGGAATACCCAACACTTGCATTCCTGGGCAACAGCACCCCAGGCTGCCGTCTGCACAATCGATGGGAAGTACACTTCCTCCACTCTGCTGCTTGCTTAATTGCTAGTGTTGCTTCTCAAATCCTGTAATCATCATTTTGAATTTGCACAATCTCTCAGCCAAATGATTCTCATCCAGTTCTCCATCTCGCTCAGACAATGGACAGCCAATTAGTCTGCACTAAATATTTAGGGAAAATGAAGATACAGAACTGGCAAACTGAAATGCTCGCCTCAGCTCTCTCCTCACCAGCCTGGTTGCTTGCACAGACAGAATCACATAGTTGCAGGAGTGGGATCCTGTAAAACCTAACAAGAGTCTCATAGCGATATGGCTCTGTAGAATCACCCGTAGTGGCATTGGTTTCAGAAACTGCTGGCTTCATCCATAGCACATAAACTGTGTTTGGTTTTCAGCCTTTGCAGATGTAATTTTCCAGCCAGCACCCACAGCAGTGTGATAAAGAGGGTGCAACTATAAGGAGAATATACATACTGAAAGTTCCTGGAAATTCATTTAATTCTCTTAAACTTTTCTGACTTACAGCAGCTTAGAGCCTCTGCTTGGTGTCAACTGACGTGGCTCAGCTGTATTGGCACAATGGATACCTTACCAGGAATAACATCCTTCTTTCAGATAGATTAACAATCTGTTCTGTGTAATATGTTTCCATTTTTCTGAAGTACAAATATAAAAAATGTTCAAATTATTACCTGCCTACAGGTATCTTTATTAATATTTTAATTATTTTAAATATCTTTATTAAAGTCACTGAATCTAGTAATTTTTCCCCTAACTTCTTTCATAAGGTAGGAAAATAAACCAGTATGAAATTTTAAAAGGAAATTCTTATCATCTTAGTGATATTTAAAGTGTAATTTTTTTCTACATTCTTTGCTATAAAGTTGTTAGGAATAAAAGACAGTTCCATCTTATTTCTTACAAAAGGAACAGTTTCTGACTAGTTCTAGGTTATGCAGTGAACAGTTACTTTAGCATCACATATGAGTACTAAACAGTCCATTTTTTCATTTTAGGAATCAAAATTTTGCTTTTCAGGATTTTTGTAAAACTTCTATCTGCATATGAAGCTGAGCACTAGTTGGGAGGAAGACATGTAACTAGATTACCCTCAGAAATTAGGCCTGTTCCAAATGATTCAGGTCAGTAATGGAGGACAGTGTGTAAAGGAGAAGGTTTAATAAATGATGGGAAGCCTATGACAACGCAAGCCTAGTGAAACTCCATAGATGACTGTGCAGCTAAACATTTCTTGGAAGCAATTTCTGGGGTATACAGACTTCACAAGTGAGAACATGGAGTGGGACCGTGAAAAAGAATCACGAAGTTCTTCATCTGAGTTCCCAGCAGCAGGGAAAATAGAAAAGAAAGGGATGGATCCAGGCCTTAGTATAAGCAGCAAAAGACCTGTTTGATCTATGGAACTAGGGAATAAGTGTTGTTAATCATGTAATCAACACATTTTGAAAAGATAGATCTGTCTGTGTCCATTATTAACATGTCTCTGAATTTGACCTGGACATTTACACAATAGGGTTATGTTCATCAACTGTGCTACTCACAACTGAGTACACTTCAGCAATTATCTGCCCAAATCCTCCTGTTCACCCTGCCAGACAAGCTGCGGTGCATCTCTTTGTCACTGGGTTGTGCATGACTAGGAGGTGGTCATGCATCTCACTACAGAGGTGGACACCTTCCCAGGTTGGGTGAAATCACTTCATGGACGTAGCCAATATTTGAGGAAACACCCTTAAAAATTCCAAGTCCTAGTCAAAGCTCAAAGTGAAAAACACTCAAATTAGTCTCACAAAGTCCGTCAGAGGATAAATATTTTTAGGCATCCCTGTCTGTGGAAGGTTGGAGCCATGGTTTATGGTTCTCTAAAAAAACTTTTAGACTTACAAGGAATGTTAAATCTTTAGGAAAGTCAAAGAAAAGGGCAATGTCATCTGAATGCCCTGTTTACAGCATATTGTCTTTCAGACTGATCAATCTCTCATCCTCGAGCAGAGCTGTCCCTAAGTAGCAGAAGGTTACACCCAAGTGGACATAACACAAGCCTGGTTTTTAGTCAGAATGATTTACTGTTGCCATAAATGGTGAGCAAACCATTTTTACAGCTTATGAATCTGATCATTACAGTTTTGCTTCTCTACCCAAGATTATGTAATGGAGAGAATGTGTCTGTATCCCAGGTAATACACAAGAAACAAATCACGTATTTCTAATGTGTCAGAAATGGATAGGCAATTTGATAGCTGCATATCCAATTGCTCCTGAATGCCAGTTTCCATGCTATCCCCCAACATTTTGTAATCATTTACAAGAGCACTGGTATTAATTTCCTCCCAATTTAAAGGATCGTGGCTGCATGCTTGCTTTCTTCATATGTTTCAAGAACAAGGTGATATCTCCAAGCAAAGGCATGTAAGATATGAAATCAAAATGAAACAGGATAACACATTTTAGGTCATCTGCTGCAGTCATCTCAATGTTAGAGGACACTGACTCTTTCCTGTGCTTATAGCAGTTCTCCTCCCAGAACAGGGATGAATGTTGCAAACAGGGGAAATATCCCTTGTTCTCTTCAGGGAGCAACCTAGTGTGGTCTGCTACATGGAAAGCACAAGTCTCGAACTGTCTCATCTTACTTTGTTATGCTGTTGCAGCTTGTGATCATTTATTAACATTTCCTTCCTTTTGGCATGGACGTAACTGAGACGGGATTTTTCAGGTGACTAAAGAAAAATAGTGACACCAGGACCAAAACTAGAGCCCATTGCTGAGAATGAGATACAACATTTTAAAAATAAATCTTCCACAGACAGAGATGCTTAAAAAATTTCCTAGTGGCACTAGCAACTGGAAAGTGTCACAATCACTACTTTGTGTGCTTCTTCTTAATAAGTGTAGTGCAGGATCTTTAAAAATGGTCAAAAAAAGTACATCAGTGGAAAACTTCTCCAAAAAGGCAGCTCCTTTGACAAGAATACCTTTTGAAATCATGTCAATTCCATGAAAATGTTTTAAGAAAGGCATGAAAATGTTTTAAGAAAGTCATAAAAATGTTCTGGCAGCTTCAAAGCAGAACAATTTTATTTTTTTGAGATCAAAACATTTTAATTTCTAAATCACTATGGTTTCAATTTAAGTTACCACAGCATTAGAATACAGTGTAGCATAAATGAAAAGGTGCCATCATTAAACATTTTAAGCAGCTTCATTTTTCTTTCAGAAGTTTTAGGATTTTTAAGAAGATTTGTAAGGATTTCAAATTTTTCAGATTGCATTCCTAACTAGAACAAAAACAAATGTCAAAAATACTCAGAAAAATGAATTTTTTACCCCCTGCACAGCATATGCCCTCCCTCATATTCATGGCATGCTAAATTATGGTAAGATAGCATAGTATAGAATCATAGGATTATTTAGGTTGGGAAAGATCTCTAAGATTGAGACAAATTATTAACCTAGAACTGCCAAGTCATCACTAAACCATGTCCCTGAGTACCACACCTATACACCTTTTAAATACCTCCAGGGATGGTGAATCCACCACTTTCCTGGGTAGACTGTTCAAGTGCTTGACAACCCTTTAGGTGAAGAAATTTTTCTTAATATCTAATCTAAACCTCACCTAATGCAACTTGAGGCCATTTCTTCTTGTCCTATCTCTTATTACCTGGGTGAGGAGACTGACATTCACCCCTCTACAACTTTCTTTCAGGTAGCTGTAGAGAGCATTAGGGTGCCCTCTGAGCCTTCTTTTCTCCGGGCTAAACAATCCCAGATCCCTCAACTGATCATCATAAGACTTGTGCTCCAGACCCACCACCACACTCCAGCACTTCCATGTCTTCTTTGTAGTGAGGACCCCAAAACTGGACACAGTACTCAAGGTGTGGCCTCATCAATGCTCCAGTAAGGAGTGATGATCCACTGCCCTAGTCCTGCTGGCCACACTGTTTCTGATACAAGCCAGGATTCAACATCATCATCCAAGTATAACCACTTAATAAGTGCTGTCCATTTTGGCACTGTGATTCTTTTAGATACACATTCCAAGAGTCCATATGATTTTGCAGCAATGCTATATTGCTGCACTGTTATTAATTTTTTTCTACTGTATCACAATAGTATTGTGTCCTTAATTACAGTGAATATTTTATTTGAATAGGAACTGCACAAATCTAGAGGGGAAAGCAGTTTCTCTTCTGAAAATGTTATGGTCTGATCCCTGAAGAAAGTCAAGGAGTACATAACACATAAAAAGGGGAACAAGTGACTGAAGTCAGGGTTCAAATTGACAGGATCGAGCTGATACAAACAATAGGTACATGCCCTTCTTTCCATGTTTACCTGCCCTAAGAAATAGTTTGATTGATTTTCCCCAAATACATGTTTTAAGTTGTAACAATCTTTTTCTTGATTTCTCTAGAGTTATTTGTCCCATACTGACCCCTGTAATATCTCCCAAACTAGTGTTTGCTGCCAAATTCATTAGCATGGTGTTTACCAGTCCCACTTAGGAAAATAAGAAAGAAATTAAACATAACACTACTTTATTTCAGTTGGAAAAGAAGACTCCTCAGGAAGAAAAGAAGGGAAAAAGAGAGGGAAAGCTAGAGCAGGGTGCAGGATGCTGCAGGAAATGGAGGCAGATGGAAGAATGAGAAAATGATGAATAGAAAATTAGGGGTAGAAGAGATATTAAGAAAAATAAAGAAGGAAACAGCCAACCAGAAAAAGAACAAAAGTGTCTGGCTCAGTTAACCTCTGAGAGAGTACTTAATTTCAAATATGAGAAGTCCACAGATCCAGGGCCATGCCTAAAATTAAGCTTGTTTTTTATTCAAGTCAACATGAAATACAGTTTTGTATACAAGAATTTAAAGCACCAGAGGGAATCTGTTGGAAACTTGGTGAGATTAGTGCACCTGCCTCCCACAGGTTTCTTGACAAATCTTGGATTTCAATATATAGTATTAAAATATAAAATAAACCATGTCAGAGCTCTTTTGGTATTATTTCATATTCAGTGAAGGAACCTGAACAGAATTCAATTTCTACTCAGCTACTTAGCATTGTGCTAAGTGTCAAGAAGAAGCAAATCTTTTCCTCAGGCCAACTTGGTGACAATTCCTTGCAGTTCACCAGATATTTTGTTGGAAATAAAATCTGTATCATGACAAGGCTTTTTGTACAGCTAGAGTCACCACCATTCCTAGGCACAGAAGAGAGGACTAAGCACTTATCATCAGTTTATGGCATCACCTCTATGGCTCCATACATCCCCATAGCACCAGAACATCCCTCTCCTAGGTCCTAAGAAATATACAACTCTGACTCATGCCAGGGCTCGAGACTATAGTCTGCTGTGATTATTATGTTGCACAGTGTACCAAAAGGAGAATGAAATAAAATTGTGAACCTCGGCTCACTGCCAAAGACCAGAGGAGGTATTGTTACATGAATGGGGCACATTTTTCAGAAGGAATACTGGCTCCTTCCTGTATTTTGGAATGAAACTAATCCCCAGAAATACTGTGTTCTGGAAAGTTAAAATTGACATCTTTACATGTTACAAATCATCCTCCAGTTCTATTGTGTTTCTGACTTAAGGGCATTACATGATGAAGCTGTAAGGTAACAGGTTTCTCATTTTGTACTTTGCTGTACACTAGGGTGTCCAGAGGACACCAGGATCACTGCCATGTTGTGTCTCAGTTTGCTGCTTGTGATTACCCCAGATCTTACTTTTGGAGGGAAAAATTAAAGCTTCAGCAATCTTTCATTTCAGATTAATTAAAATAATCTTTGAGGATACAAAAAGCCCAAAACCTACAACCCTCCAACTAAACTAAATTGTGCCTGAGCCTATTTCATGGAGCTGGGACCAGCAGGTACAATCTGGCATGACACCAATGTCTCATATCCTGTTGAGAGTGGTGCCTTGTCAAAGCAGACTCCTGCATGGCACTGGTGAGCTCCCTGGGAGAGTCATGGTGTTGCTTTACCCAAGACTACCCCCAGAAATGATCTAGGGATGTCACAGTGATGAAAACTGAGTCTCAGCACTTGACAATATATCCTGGCTTTGTTTAATTTACTAGGATAATTTACTAGGTTGTGTATATCCTGATGGGAAATGGAGGGGAGGGAGAAGAGACCCATCACTTTCTTCTTATGTGTTTATTCTAATTAGTATGGAACCATAATTTCTGAAGATTCTCTCATCGTGCTGTTGTTAACTTCACATGCCAAAGATTTCAGTCACTGGAGATATCTCCTTACATATAACAATAGAGAGAACAGGGCATCAGAGTCACAGTGTTGTGTTTATTGCATTTCAGTAGTGCCATTGTTGCACCAAAAGAATCTCTAAGATCTACAAAAATGTGTCCTTATTAAAGGCATTGCTTTGCTGGAAAGCCTCACTAACATATGGTTAAAGACTGCTCACTTGCTTCCATAAAGTCGATCTCAGCATAATTCAAACCTCTGAGAAACCAGGAAATACAGAGGATAATAAAGAAATATTCACTTCAACCTTTATAGCAGTGCTCAATATATCTGTAATGGAAACAACTCACTTTTTCAATGAGTGACTTTCAGAGAACATAGTGTGTAACTACTATAGCATAGGCACACCTTCTCTTTGGGAAAGTGAACTGTATTCAAAGTGACACTTCCTTTTATATGCATGCTCTGACCCAATTTCCTAGAAACAATTCCATAACAGCTAAATTTTATCTTTCCCCCTACTCACCAGATAACAATATTGAGTCACAGATATATTATTAAGCCCACAGATTATTTTCCCCACTTTACTTCGCACAAGTGCTAGTGGCTAAAATGACTCTGTTTCCCAATACTGATTCAAGGTACAGAACATGCAGCTATCTCAGGGTATACATATGTGTGTGTATGTAAATATATATATTCTTTTCAGCCCCCTCCATAGGAATGATGAGCACTGTGAGGCAGAGGCCCCTTCTGAAGGAATGGCCTCCCATCTTTTCTACTATCACAGTTTACAAAGTCTTCTACCATTTGACACAGCAATAATCAGCTCAGCAAATACTGCCAGTTCCCTATTTCCATTGCCAGATCCCAGGAGGGAAAAATAAAGGTTGCCTGAATGTTGACCTAAACTCTATTTCCTGGCTTCCAAAAGTCTGAATTTTGCTGAAGCTGGTATTTTTTATGAGCTCCCACTACTGCCAGGAAATCCTAACTTTGCATTAATTAAGGGTTTTTTTAACTCAGTAAGAAAGAAAGATGCTTTAAAGACCTGAAATTTAGTCTTTCCTTGATTCTTAAAATATATTTGAGAGGACATCTCTGCAATGTGTTTGTTTGTGATTTAGGATGAGAAAAAAATTCTAAAGATACTGGTGTCCTGTCATTTCTAGTAAAGAGTACATGCATGAGTAGACTGGGTTGGGTTTTTGTTGGGTTTTTTTGGGGGGTGGCAGTTTGGTTTTGAACATTTTCCTGCTGACTGGCCCTTTTATACCAGTGGTGGTGTTCATGACCATTTTGCTGTTTTCTTTGTTGCTCTCATGGGTTCTGTTTTTAATGACAGTCAGAAAAAAATCAATCAGCTGGCTTCTTTAGCAGATATACACAAAGAAACTAACTTAAAAAAAGTAGGTATAACTGTTTAAAGTGGCAAACATTGTGCCAATTTTCAACTGAGCTCAGATCCTATCTCTTTGAGAAAAAAAAGGTGGGGGGTGGGGGTGGGGGGAAGCATAGTTATCACAAAATACTCAGTGGATCTCACTGTCACATTTTACAGCTGGATTCTTAGAAGTACCTGAGTGACCTCTTTGTGTGGGACATATACACTTTTTAAAACTCTGATCCAAGCTGATTATGGATGAAAGACAGAGTGAAACTGAAGTTTTGACCTAGGACTACAGATAATCTAATCCTTCCGTTCAAGTTCTGTCAAAACCCATCACATGAACTCATCACTTCAGTTCTACAGTTCTGCAATAGGATTGGCACGACAGTAATGTTGACATGATAACAGAGCTGAAGGATCAGTGGAAACAGGGGATGCACATCTCTCACCCCCTCCATCTTCTGATGCAAACTATATACCACATATATAACTATATACCATAAATATATATACCACATATATATAACTATATACCAATTAAAAGTTACTGCAACCTTCTTGACCTTCCATTTCCGTTACCCAAAAACTCTTCTTCCAGGATGGCTGGAAAATGCTGTGGTGACAAAGAAAAAATGTTTTGAAGATCAATTCAAGCATTTAAAGTGAAATGTTTAAAGAATAACATAAAGAAATGTTTNCCTGGAAAAAAAGTCATATAACCATCCATTCACTCGAATGACTGCCAAAATGCTGGAAGTAATGGTTGAAAATATTTTTAATTTCAAGCTTGGTGAGTTGTTCTAGATTTGTACGTTGGCTTCAGAAAAATCCCAGTTCCTTTGCTCACCATTCTGCTTTATGTTATTAAAAAAAAAAAAAAAAAGATGATTGTTGCACTAACAGAGTGGCTGACTATTTTTGTTGCTGCTTAAAATTTCTGTTTCTGGAAATTTTGCAACAAATGCTCAGAAAAGGATGAGGAGGAAAGGAATTGTCAACCTCAGGCAAAAATAGAAGTTCCTTTGATGCTGTTGGAGTGCTAATATTGTTTGTGCAATAATGAAG
>VYZS01068807.1:0-15201 GCA_013400695.1 Neodrepanis coruscans | reverse complement strand
AAAAAAAAAAAAAACACTAGAAAAGTCTATTTAGCCTTTTGAGTCAGATAGCTGCCTTCTTCGTGTTGTCCTCTAGCTGGAAACAATAAAGACATTGCTGCTTACCTGCATATGGATCTCCAGTATCTTGCTGACCACAAGAAACCCGAAGAGACAGACACAGGGACATAAACATTTGCAGAAATAACTGCACAGAGTAAAGACATCAGGGGAAAGTAATATAGGCCATTTTGCATCAAGATAGTAACAATGCTGTGTTTATGAATGACCTTAGTTATAAATGACCTTACAGAGTACGTCAAAATCAGAGATAATATTAATTGAGTTAAATACCTCAAGTCCTTTCCTAACAGTAGAACTGAATGTAGCATAGTTATGTGGAAGTTAGTTTTGTGTTTTTGCATGCAGTGGTGTTGCATTAACACACAGACTGCAAAATTACTGCTACCTTCATTAATTTACTTGCCTTGTAGCCATGGTAAATCAGTCCTGTTTCAGATGCCTTTTTCAGATGGTAATCAGTGACCAAAATACCTTCAATCTCATTTGCATCACCTACACAAACACCAGATAGCTCCCAGGTTAGGGGCTTGGTACACCCATACTTTCAAAAGAGGATGGAAAAGAGTTAACTGCAAAAAGAAGAAACGTCAGAAGAGTGCTTATGCTAATGGCAGCTTTTATGCAACTGCCTTGCCACCTGTATGACTGCAGGATGCCAGCCTTTGCTCTGCTAGGGTAGAGGTAGGAACATTTTAATGGAAAGTGGCCTGTTTTTTACAAAGCCATAATTAGAGGGGAAAATTTTGTTTAAAAAAAAGGAACCATGTTACAGAATATCCATACAAATGGAGAAAAGCATTTCCAAATGTAATTCAGCCTGTATGTGTGTGTTTTGCCTCTACATGTACAGCAACCTCTGTTTTGCAAGAATCGTACCATATTGTTTTTATTAAGATCTGAGAGAGGTTTATTTTTCCTCAAAATCTATGGTCTGGAGTCATACTTTCCGAAGTCTTAACTTAGTCTGGTTTCATTGAAACTTTTCTCTCCACATTTTGAAGAAAATGTGGAAAACTGGATTACAAAGTTTCAACAGTAGAGGAATTTTCAGCAGGTCAGGAGATGGAAGTTTGAGGCCTGATTTTCTGTTTCTGATTGTTGGATTTAGTAGCATTATTAGCCTCAGGACTAGAAGGCTTAAAAACTTTGGCTTAATGCTCATACAAGGGTTACAGCAGGAGGTTTTCCTTTATTCTTCCTTCGTCACCCCTCTGTTAGTACCAAATTACATATATTGCTTCAGATTTCCAACATTTTCCAATCTGGATTAATTTACATTTGGAGAGAGGGTGTGAATTAAACTGTTATAAAAGGCTTAGATGCAGTGCCAACTTGTTACTATGCTCTTTCAAGCATCAAATGCTTTTTCTATTAAGGAAGCTCTCAGAGAATTTCTTGCATCTGGAAATCTCTCTCATTGCACAGCTTATTTATCAAATGCAAAATACAACATATACAAACAAAGGCATTCATAGTAACCCATCTCATGGAGACCCTGATGTAGTTGGAGGCTTTATCGTACTATAGCCTACAATAAGATGTTGCCTTCTTCAAGGGGGTTTCAGTCTGAGAAAAACCTAGTTCCTACAAGGATGTGGAATGCAAAGGCAGAGTCCAAAGCAGCAAGGAGACAAGCAGAGGACAGAGTACAAACTTACAGCTGACGCAGTAAGAATGCACAGCCTTGAGTTTAAACTGCACCTAACGGTCCAAAGTGAGAAGTTGGGCCTAATAGCACTTCTTAATTCATTAAATACTGTGGGGATGCCTTCATCTTCCATACTACTTTTTACATACCTCCTAGTAGACAGCTATATATAAAATGAATATGAAGCCTGCCCTTCTTTTCTACTGGTCTTCTTTCTTGGTCTTGTACCTACAGACATACAATTCCATTTTCTGACAAGGGATGTGATATAATTTCTGTCCATTGTTGATTACAAGCATCATAGCACACATTTTAATTAAAATACTAAAGCATTGGATGAGGCTGATTCAAATTTGAGCATGTAAAGAATAGTCTCATTCTGATATTGACAAAGATCTGGGTTAGTCACCAAGGATTTTGCTAGCAAATTGTATTCCAAGTCCATGTAACTTCTCCCTAGCCAGCATTCACAGAAATCTCTCCCTTACACATTATCTTAATCAAATAGCTTCTGACAGGTTTTTTTAGGCTCTGAGAAAAATTATTTGTGGACCACAAATTTCCCAGTTATTGTAATTTCCATTCTGAAGCATTATTGGCCAGCATATCCTCAGGACACTTTAGTATGTTCATCTACTTGTGATCTTTAGCCTTCCTTAATCTTCTGCTCACTTCCACCTGGGTAAGCATCCTTCTTCAAGCTAGGGAATTCGGGAAGGAGCTTAGAGCTGAGTATCTAGCTTCTCTCTAATGGGCCTGCAGAAGCAGAAAGGATTCAAAGCTTTAAGGAGAATAGTTGGTGAATTTTTTTCTCCTCTGTTCACCTTTTCCAATGAACAGCTACAAGAGCCTTAGAGGTTCCACATTCCTCCTTTACCAGATTTCTTAAGAGGTACGTGATGGGTATTATAAGGTGGCTACAAAGTACAGCTCATCTCACACATCACCAGCACCAGAGTCAGAGACAGCCCAAATGCTGCCAGTAAAGATCTTAGTTCTTCTTCCCACCAGTTCAATAGCTTGGTTACTTTTATCTCTAATATTCTATTGAGTGGGGAGACAGTACTGCATCAGCTTATAACTCATCAAATGTGACTAATAGTTTTATGGTTCTTAACATATGAGATAAATGTCAACTGATGTGAACTGAAAAGTACCAGTACCACTGAGATTGCCAGGCAGCAGGTTTTAAACAATCAGAAAACAATTGCTTTAACATGGTGCTTAATACTGTTGTGACTCATAGCCATCAGTTGTAGCAGGAAAAATGGATAAATATGCTTTTAAAAGATTGGAAAGATTTGTGGAGGATGATTCCACCCTTGGTTATTAAATATGATGATCCTAATGCAACTTCTGACTCAAAAAACTGTTCAACTTTGCCAAGAAGTGCTACAATGTTCTAGGAGAAAAAACACTCTTCCAAAAGAAATGTTCCCTAAGCATCGACCTTGTTCTCTGTTGATGATGATACGTTGATCTAGCTCACTCTGGTATGGCATGAATGTTCTTATATTTTTCCTTAAAACATGCACTTGGCTAATACAGTGAGTAATCTGTATCCTACAGGGGCTAATCTACAGAGACTTCTACAGTTCTGATGAATTTAATACTTGCAACCAATATTGCTGGATATTGCTGGACACCATGCAATTAACTATATCTATGGTTCTAATAACTCAGGGTTTATCCAGTACACAATCTGTATGCATTCTTCTCTGCGATGCTCACCAAATAAAAATAGAAACTTGTAAACAATGGGAATGTGTCCACACTGTGCTGGCAATGCTTCTGACTCTGCAATATAGAAGGCAGGATGCAGAGAGAGACAAAATACTAGTGTGCTGCTGCACCTCCTGACGTAATCCACAACAGATCTGGCTATCCTTATAGTCACAAAACAGTCACTGAAAAAAATCCTCAAACTACTTTATCCAGTGACTGCATAGCCTATGCAGCTACTCTGCAGCTGAGGTGACAATCATGCAGATGGTTTGGTAAAAGGTCTCATATCCCAGGCAGGAGAGAGTATTCACTCCTGCTCAGCCTAGCAGGCTCAGAGCTTTCCTGAAACACAGAGGTTAAATTTGCTGCTCCAAACAGTCCCACCCAAGAGACTGCCCTGAAGCTTTTTACAGGGAAGGATTTAATTAGAATGCGATTTTTGTGGTACAATGCAATATTCAGTACAACAGGAATGCCAAAATATATGCTTTGTGATTTGTGGTGCAGGTTTTCTTAGGCAACTTTTAAGATGATCCCTTGGTAGAGAAAGGGCAAAGGCACCAGAGAGGAGGAGAGGCTTTGCTGAGCAGGTTTGAATGTCATAAATGCACAGTTATGTCTTAGTAATTGTATCACAGTTGACAGATGCTGCAGCAGTCACATGACTAGAACATGACCTCATATTTCGGCTCTCTCCCCTCCTCCTCTAGTGAAGAGGGCAGTGCTGGCACTTAAATAAGCAGAAGGCATTTCCAGAAGGCTAGTTTGTAAGTTACTTAAAGGAGAAGTCTGAATTTCGGCACAGAGATATACTTTGTATACACTATTGAGGAGCTGCTCAACAGTAGCAACGAAGCAAAATTCTTTATCTCCTCTTGAGAAGTGCACTATAGTTGCTATTAGGGTAGAAATATTGAATTCCAAACCACAGATCATCCCTTCCAAAGGAAAAACCTGCAGGAGGGACAGTAGAAAGAAAAAAATGCCTCCATGATCTATCACAGGATTACCCTGAAGACAGTGACTCTTCTGCAATCTCAGATGTCCTACAGGGATCTGTGAGAGATGCTGCATCCTCAAGAAGGTGGTCTCTGCCCTGTCACTGCCCTAGAAAGCCACTCTGGATGGTCTGGCAAGATAATTTCACAGGAGGATAGAATGACCAGGAAGAATATATAATTTTATGGAGATTTTCCAAGGGTACTGAGTGTTTTCCTAAGCCCATCCACTCCTTTCTGTGTAGCTTTTGGATCATTCAACTGCCAGAATGTTCCTGGGAAGAAGATACAATATGATGACTCTAAACAGTTGAATACCATTTCAGCATGAAGGGGAACCCCACCTTTGAAATTTCCAAAGGTGCAATTGGCCTTGCAATTATTCCACGGGGATAATTTTCTATTATAATACTGTTATTAAAGTTGAGACTGCCTGAAACGTAGTAGTCCTAAATTAAAATCCCAGCTTTGGCATTGACCCCCATCACAAGTTACACCAAAGGCAAGTGTTCTAAAAGTGCAGAGATTTTTTTATATTTTAGACTTTTCTCACTTAGCATCTGCAATTTGCAGCTATTCATGGACTACAGACATGAAACTTTTCAATATAGCTTCATTGTTGTTCAAAAGGAAAAAAAGTAAGAATTTCCTGTACAACTACGAGTCTCTAAATCTTTTCTTTAGCCTGATGTTGTTTCTTTTCTCTCTGGATTGAAACGTGGCAGTTTTTCTAACCTACCAGTTGCAGTGGTAATGTTTTGGAGAAGTAAGATCCCAGTTAGCCTTGTTAATGTTGACAGCACATCAGAACTTTTGGGATTTCTCTGATTTTGATACATAAATTTTTGGTCACGTTTGGGTTTCAGCTCCATGAAAGCCTTTGTTTGAAAACTTCTGGCTACATAGAGCAATGATTATTTTGATTATTCCAGATGAAGCATGAGCACTCCCAGAAGGGACAGCAGCTCTGTGGCCTCCTGTTTGTGCCCTGCTTTGTTGCTGACCTGTAACAGGACTTGGCTGCAGACCTTCATATGATTATTTATTTTCTTAAATGAAAGAGAATGAAAAATGGAAACTGGGGGACAAGAAGAGCTCTATGTGCATGTGTGTTTTACACGTGTGTTAGATATTATTGCTTGACCATGAGCCAGGATTTTCTAGTCCTTTGGAGCGTGCTTGGGTGGCTGAGCCTGTGCCCCAGAAGCGCAGTGACTCTCCCCCACGGCACTGGACACCAGGTGCAGGTGCTGGCCCAGCCCCGCCAAAGGCGCAGGCTGTCACTCCCGAGGCTCTGGGCTGCATTCAGCCAGCAGCTTTCCCGTAGGAATAGGAGCCCGCCCAGCGGTACCACAGGGGTGTCAGCACAGCTCCCGCTGCCTGTGGAGCCCCACCGGTGCCGTGGCCATGTGGGGAGCCCCGCACGGCGCCATCTCGTGGCCCCTGGGGGCTGGTCGCAGCCGCGGGGCGGGAGGGAGGCGGCACTGCCAGCCCTGGAGCGGGGCCGGCTGAGGACGCCGTTGTCCTTGTCATGGAGAGAAATAAAAGCACGTCAAAATGTTCTCCGCACAGCGAGCGAGCAGCTGTAACTTCCTTAGCTCCGCTGTGATGCCGCCCTGTGCTGGGTGGAATGTCTCAGTGAGCCGCAGCTCCTTCCCAGTGTGTCGGAAGGCACCTTTCCGGTGGAAACCGCATCGGCAGGAAAGGACTGCTTCTACGACACACCTGTTGCCGAACATGTAAAAAAAGCATGGTGATAAACACACACTATTACTGTTCAGGCTGGGCCTGCAGCAAATTCCTCGCACATGAAAAACATAGCTCCTAGGGTTTAGCCGAGACTTAAAATCCTCAGGAACCTTTTTTTTTTTTTTTTTTCACCTAGCCTGACCTGTGAGAATGTGTTTTTCAGTAAAACGTTGAATTGTAAGCGAACATTTGGGAAAAAATTATCTGTTGACCAGCTCCATCATTCCTTGAGTACTGGTGGCTGTCGGTGGTGTCACCCAGCTGGTGGAGAAAGCTGATCTACCCCTGTTTTGAATGGGCTTTCCCCTCTGTCAGGCTACACCAACACACAGCAGGCTTGGGAAACGCTGGAGAGAAAGCTCCCGTGACTTTTGAGGGCTTACATAGCCTTTGAAGCTGGATTTGAACTGAATGAGACTGGGCTGGAGTAGGGTAGATTGCAAAGTGGGATCAGTCATAGTTTCAGGTATTGACCTGTTTGTCACAGGGGAGTCTCACTTTATCCAGCTTCTTGCTAAAGCTTTCCAAAAAGAGTTATTTAAGCCTTTTTGCAATCTGCTGTCCTGTGTCATTGAATGGAAAGTTTTCAGAGACAATATCTATTCTCTCTGTTACAAACATTGATCGAAACATCTAGGTTTCTACAGGTTCACACCGTACACTTAGGTATCAGCAAACATTTGAAAACCTAGGTCTTAGTGTTTTGCAATTTTATTTTTCTTAATTTTCTTAGCATTAGTAAATTGTTATCAAAATATTGTTGCTATTTAGTAAAATGTTGATAGGGTGAAAGCAACAAACAATCTATCACATATTCTGTGGCTTTCACTTGATGCTTTTAGCCACTTAAGCCTACGTGCCTTGAATGTAGACCATACATGGTCTGTATCACATACCAGACCGTCTCTACCCAGTCTAGGTAAGGAACTTAATCTATTGCTGAAAGGCCTCAGGATATGCCCCCTTATAAATGTTATGTGTCACTGTAGCTGAAATTTTATTCTGGGAGTAGATTGAATGACGGTATCCTTGACAATTTGTCTAGGGCTTTACAATTTTCTCTTTTGACTTGAACTGGGACTTAAATTAAGCTTCTAAACTCTGCTTTTCTGCTCACAATCTGCCTAATCAAAGAAGGAGATCCTCCTGAACATTTCAATGCCCAAGTTGCTGGTAGGAGTCCCTGATAGATTTCTCTTTTAAATTTAGCATAGCCCAGAATAGTAACTCTTACATAACATATACACAGCAAATATGGGACTTGATATAATTTCAGTGAGAGACTGCAGATTTCCTGCAGAGTAACTAAGGCAGACAGTATTAGAGTCATGCCTCATATAAAAAGCTTGAGCAAATAAGCTTATTCTTACAAAGCAAGGGATAATGTTTCTTGTAAGTATCAGAATAGAGTTGACAACTAAGAGGACTGTGACAGATAGTTCCTCTCATGTCTGTGCATGGCATTATGGTCTCTGATTACCTCAAAATATACAGATGGGTCAGACTCCCTGTTCTTGAGGATAAAGGGAGACAGCAAGGCAGAATTTGCACTCCATTGTCCACAGGCTATTTGGACTACTCAGGAGGGGGAGCTGTTAGACAAATCCAATCTCTGCTTATTCACAGCTAGCTAGCCGAGGAGCATACACTCCTCCACGCAGCCCATGTCACAGATGGGAGATCTTGAAGGAGCAAAGAACAGGAACTGGCATAGTATGCTTGCCAGGCTACCTAGCAGAAGAAATTAAGTAGACCTTCAATCAATTTTCATCTCCTCCTGCCTTGATCTCTTGAGCTTGACCCCTGCCATTTTCCAGGGGTGAATCTGTGAAATACTGCGTCCTCTGAGTGTTCTCTCTCTCTTTCAGGCTGACAGCCTTTGAGGACTGTAGCTTACTGAGCTGGGTAAGAATCAACTGTTCTTGTAGGCAGGATGCTGCAATGTGCAGCACCAGTACACTGCTGTTGTACTGGTGGATACAGCAAGGACCTTCTCTGTGCTTAGTAAGATAGTAGTAGTCATGTGGACTCTAGGACAGGATTTCATTTCACTGTGATCCACTGATACAGTGTCCTAGAACTGATGGCACCTTGCATACAGAGTATGGGCTGGACAGTATTTGTCCCTGTGTCATTTGATGATATTATTTACACAGAGGAATTTGCTTAGCTGAGAAACCCGGATGGAAACACACATCAAATAAGCAATTACCCACTATACTCAGAGTCTTATGGAGATCAATCATACTGACCTATAGTACCTGCCATTTCCTGAATTGCTTTGAAAATAAGAAACCTAACAGGAAAGGCATTAAGTCATTATTAGATTAGCCTTGATTTTGCAGTTGCCTTGAGAACTTTTGATCTGATGATTAAGTACCCCCTCTGCTGATTTGGTAAGGTACACTTTTCTTGTAAATATAAACGAAGATGCAGACAAAGCAGTGGGGTCTCAAAACCAGTTCATTTCACAGAGAAAATGTATCCATTCCATTATAAAAAAAAAGATGTTGTTGCACTGGTTTAACTGTGTGTCTCTTTAAGTCTTGCTTATCCTGGTGAAGCTTCCCCAAAACTAGTACAGAGTATGCGCATGCACACACAGCTACACTAGTTGAACTAAAGTAGTGTGATGCTATATTTTTTAGCTAAACAACTAAAACTCCTCAATTAATATTTAGGTGTGGCATTTATCTATCCCTCAGACCCATATCAATCCTGCTTTCTTGTATCTGTTAGGAACTAGTCTGTGCCTGTTTCATGTGCTGATACAAAAGATTGAGGACTGAAGGTGTGTGATGTCTTCCTTCCTGCTTGTTTCCCCACAGACTCTGGATTTTCTGGACCCATAGAAATAGAGGGCAGCAGTAAGTAGAAACGTTTCTTGAATGCCAGGCATTGCCATTCATAGCCATGAATGTACTTTTTCTGCTTCCAGGGTCCCAGGAGTCCCAGCCAAGCGCTTCTAGATTGTGTGCCTTTATTCAGTGTCATGATTTCTGGTAAAAATAAAATTTCCCTAAGGACTAAAAGAAAAAAAATAATTATCAGAGCTTGCCTTTGTGTAAGCAAAGACTGACAATAAACCCCATGGTAAGGTGAGAAGGAAGACTCTAAAAATTAGAAGTGAGAGATCTAGCCTGTTATGAGTTTCAGAAAGTCTTACTAAGTTCAGACTGTAGCTGCATGTTTTTAATAGTGAAGGGTATTTGGGTATTGGGTACACTGAATTCCCTGTTGTTCATAGTCTTTGTGACAAGAAAAGATGTCTTCCTAGAAGTCTGATCACTTTCCAGAGGAGAACCCTAGGCTTTAAATAGGAATTCCTGGGTTATTTTCTTTGGTAGAAGTCAAACTAGAGGATCATAATCAATACAGCTGAATTTAAACTATTTGAAACTGAGGTTTATTTTTTCTCCCCTAACAGGGCAACAGTGCTATTGACCTTACAAAGAGTTTAATCTGTATATGTCCATAGAAGACTGCTGTACATCTGCTGGCAGGCTCCAGCAGAAATTCCAGCATGCCAGTCTCATGCAGCCTGGGTCTTATTTTGGAAAACTGTAGAAAGATAATGATTTAGCATATATATCAGCAAAAACATGTATAATCTCAGTGTAGAGATTTAATTTAAAATAAAGAGAACTTGATGAAAAGGGTTAGATTAGAAGCAGGACTCATAAATAGTCGCGTAGAAGACATTTAAATAATCCAAATACCTTTTATGAGGCACAGTACAGAATTCAATAAATATTTAAATAAAATACTTGTGTTGAGCGTTTTGCCAGAAAACCCTTGGAGAATTCTTGGTTTAATCAGGTTCTCACTGGTTCTATAAATCTGCCTTAGAAACAGTTTCAGTTCTCTCACATGTCTTGACAGAGGCCAGATAAACACCTTGAGGTACTCCTGCTGTGTTAAGGTCACCTTTATGCAGAGACATCACAATGCTCTATTTAGCAGCATCAGAACAGGACTTAAATGATGCATAAATCTTGAGCTCTTTGGGAGTTGTTTTTACCCTCTCTGTATGAGAAGAAAAGCAAGTAGTTCTTTTAATCCTGTGTGGCTTCTGTATTAAAATAAGCCTTGATACTAATTCCTGGCTATCTGGGTTTAAACTGACATATATCCTACAGCTCCAAGTACCAGAACATCTGAGTTGCCAATGTGCCCTTGAACCCAAGGCATTTATATGCTTAATCACACCAAAGGACAGAAGAGTCATTATCCTCCCAGCGTTTCCCTAATACTGCAATGGGTTCCTTCAAAAACCCAGGCAGTTTTCCTCACATTATTTCCTTGGCTGCGGTGTTTGTGCTGTTCCCCATTGTGACTTGAAAAAACATGATAAGCAAAGTAAATGTCACAGAGCGACACATCAAGGCTGTGTTGGCATCTTGTGTAAATTGAAGTACATAGCTTACAAACTGGAGTTTGCACGGAAATTTCACAAAGGACAGGTGGCTTCATTTGTACTTGAGCAGATTTTTGTCTCTGACAGAAACATAGGGAGTGCTAGGCCCTGATCCTAATACAGTCATCAAGCTTGACCAAAAAAGAAATGTTAGTAAATGACAAAGCATCCATATCTCTGGGTTTTTTTAATATATATGAGATGGTAATTTATAAGAACAATGCTGCTGTAGTGATAACTTCAGCAATGTCACTTCCTGGATGTTCTGTGCGTATTATGTCACATAATAAGCCACCTACCTGTATCTCCTTGTGTCCCTGAAAGTGGAGAGATACTGCATAAGATACTGCTGCTTTGTTTGAGTGTAAATGACCAAACTAAGTTTTGCCTTCCATGCTATACAGGGTACAGGGTGAATCTTAGACAGAGACAGAGCCACTAGGCTGGGACTTGAAGTTGCTTGTGAGTGCCAAGGCTCAGCACTGGAAACTGGGAATGGCATTCATGGCATGAAGTCCATGCTTTGTAGGCCTCACAGATGAACTTCACTGGAGTCAACTAGTGAAGAAGAGAACAGAGCTGAAGCTGATAAAGGGGTCACACCAAAGGTCAAGGACTGGAGTCCACAAAGAACAAAGATGATGTGAGTGCTCAAGGACACCAAGTTCCTGGTCAAGGAGCCAGGCTGTGCTCAAAGGAATCAGCTCCTTTTGGGCATTACAGTAGGCTTCATTTCTGCATTATTTAGTTGCTGGAAAAAATATTAACTATGTGGGAGATAATGTCCTACTTATGTCCTACTTATGTCCTACTTATGTCCTTCTCTATGCTTTGTCACAAGAGGAAGGAGATGATTCTGGAATTTCAAAAGCTGTTGCAATTTTTCTTAGATTGAGATGTAGATACTTCCTTGAAAAGAAGATGCACATTTCTTCCATAGCTTCTTTTTGAATCTTTCATTTGTTCTGTTTGAAATTCAAGGGTTTTTACTTTTGGAATACTGGAATCCTTTAAAAGGATTCAAAACAAAGCGTATTTAGAGAAAATGCAATCTCCTGAGAAAGGAGATGGTTAGTGGCAGACAGTGATTGAGAGCCTCAAAGTAGCCAAATTTCTTTCTTTGCTAAAATTGTAGCAGATAACTCTGCATTTGAAAAGCTATATGCCAGAAAAAAAATTATGAAAATCAAAGACAGTCTGTTACTGTGTCAGTTCCAAGAGTGTTTCTATGTCTTGGGACATCCAAACTGATGATATGTCCAGTGAATACCTATATCTAAGGTGGAAAGTAACTGATGTCTATACTTCTGGTCCTCAGAAATTTCTGGTTTGATACTCATGTGACATTTCCTTCTGCTTTTTATTAATTGATTATTTGATCCAGTTGCAAACCAAACCAAACCAGAACAAACCAAACCAAACCAAACCAAATCAAACCAACCAACCAACCAACCCAACCCCCAAAAACAAACAAAAAAACCCCAAACCAAAACAACGACAAAAAACTCAAAAAAAACCAAATCAAAAACCAAATAATTATCAACACCAGATATTCCATGTGTAAGTAGTCTCTGCAGCACAGCATTTTTATGATGGTCACAGAGAAGTGTGAAAGCACATGGAGCACTCACTCTTTCAAGGTTTGTTATCATAAGTTTTCTCTCCAAGCATACATGTCATACCTACAGTATTTGACCATTTGCCTCTTTAAAACCTGCTGAAATTGTCCCAAACTATCCAGTCTTCTGATCCAGCACTGTCACTGTTTAAGCCCTTCTGATTGAACAGTTATTACTAAGAAAAGAATCAAACCTGTGTTTCTTAGTGTAACACAGAGCTAGAGAGAAAACAGGGGCTTTAAGCATGATGCGTGCCTTTGGTAGCAACAATCTGTTTGGTAACAATTATGGAATTTTTCCAGTTTCATCTTTGTCTAAAAACCCATAGCCCAGTGAGTGCTGGTAGCTAAGAGATGTCCCTTACACTGAAGTTTGAAGCAAGTTCAGGTAAAGAGCATAATTCTTAGAAGTTGGTGAATATACCTAGAGAAGGGAAACTGGGCATTTTTAGTCAACTATGACTCAAGATTTATTGAACCACCTTATTTGATATGGAAGGGATCTCCTCTCCATTGTGGTCCTGAGGCTCTGCAGTGCTGCAGAGGTAGGACACAAAAAGGGAGTCAAGCAAAAAATGAGCCATAATCTATTAAAATGAAAGAAAAAAATAGGCTTTGACAAACTCTCATTCAAAGACATTAACTGAGACAGATACAACTTTTATAGTGAGAGTAACACATTCCACAAAATAGTTTTAAAAAGGGCAGCTGCCATAAAAAACACTGCATAATATTTGTTTCTTCATCCTTTCCCTTGTGCAGGGTGCTTCTCAAAGAACAGTGTATGCTCAAAGCTGTATTCAGATCTGCACCCACAAAATTTTTAATGCTACAAAATCAGTAGTATTCCTACCTTTGCTAAACCCAGTTATTCAAAGATCATGTTCAAAATCATGATTGGCTTTAAACTCCTGAGAGTTTTGTTTTTAAGAAAATAAGAGCCTTAGAGCTTTTTAATTTGTTGTCTGGTTTCTGGGCCTCTTGTTCTGGAGTTTTCATAACTATGAGAGCTGGAAACTTGAAAAAAAGTGTTTATTGTGTAATTGTGTGATCTCCTGCCTAGTGACTGTGATTTACAATAAAATCTGTAAAAACCAGCAGGACTGTTTTTTGATCTGCATATCCAGTTTTCACAGTGAAAAAAAAAAAAATTGAAGAAATTGCACTTCTACAGCCTAGTGGTGAAGAGCGAACTAAAGGATTTTACATAATTACTCAGTTCATCCACTTCAGGCAGGACGGGAGTGATTGCAGGAAGAGCACAATTATCTGGTCACCTTTGGAGTCACACTCTGGAGTCCTGCAGGAGCCGCAACAACTCTTAGTGTGAGCCGGAGCCTCCCGAGAGCCAGTGTAATTTGTGTTGAGCCTCTTAAGGTCCTGTGAAGCAGAGACTACTCAGGGCTTAGCGACTACCTAAGGCTTCTGATCCTCTCTGTATGCTGGAGCTGGGAGGAAAGCTAATGTGTCGCTCTTAAACTAGTTCTTCATAGCCCAGAGGGGCCCTGGGAGCAGAGGGTGCGATTAGTAGATTACTGTTCTCTGTCTGATAATGCCAGAACAGAGTGCAAGGCAGAAAATACTTAAATAAAATCTGCAGTGTTCTTAAATGAGCTGGCTGAAATATGCCAATTACTTTGCATTTTCTTTTTTTATATATTTACCAATACAAGTTTCTTTTTGAAATGTAAGTAGAAATAATAGGTTTCCTGGAACCCAGAAAGTTATGGTAAAAGTGAAAAACCACTTTATTTGAAAAACACTTTATTTTAAATGTTGCATACAAGAGCTCAGATTTTTTAGCCCATATACACATTTCACACACACATATGTACACATGCACAAATTCTATAGTTAAAGTGACTTCACCTTTTGTTAAAAAAACGTAGTGAATCCAAAGCATACTGTTATCTTACTGTATTTTGAGACAAACAAGCTTTGAATCAGGTTCTGTTTTAGAAATGAACAGATGAGGACACTATATTTAAAAGGCTTGATGAGTATTTATAGGAGCCCACGGAGTGAAGGAGTGAAAGAGTGAGGATTGAGAACCCTGCCTTTCAGCTTTCTTACACTGTAGTCTTCAACACTGGCTGCTTCTGTGAGGCAACTGCAGAAAAATATCCTACCTCTGGTCTCCACATAAGGTTTGGCTTTGCTGTTCTAGAACAACAGGAGGTGCTGAGTCATTTTGGTCTCATTTAAGAGCACTGATGTACAGCAGCAGCATCTAAGGCACAGATTACCCCCAAAACTTTTGAAGTTGCCTGGAAGAGTGTTTCTCCTGGGAAAGTTGTATCTTGCCATCTAGGTAGGGGTGCCATTAACAGAGGGAATTGATAAAAGAGTCTCAGCAAAATAATTATTTTAATGGTGATGGCTAATTTTAGCTTTTCTGATCTTTATCCTGATACATCTCAGCTTTATACATATGCTTTCTGATAGGGGAGCATGCCATTGAATAATGCCACTAAGCCTTCCAGCAGCTTTCCTCTGAAAGCATCAGAGGTCTGCTTGGACAAAGCTGAATTTCAGCTTGTCATTTTGGATCAAAGGCCCAAAGAGGTGTCTGAGCACTAATGACAGTGCAATACCAGTATTAGGCTCATGATTTTGATTTTGGCTTCCATGAGTTGTCTGTGGACAAGTAAAGGAACCAGTGGAATAAACAAAATCCAGGTACTGTAGTTCTGAGGCCTGCCTACTGCCCTCCTTAACAAATCTGACATCCATCAGTTATGACAGGGCAAATAGAAAGGTTGTGATGATATATGTCAGTTCTCTTTTTAAACCCCATTTTAAGGTCAGAATAAGATTGTAGAATAATAACAAAACGCATTTTATGAAGGATTAAAGAGGCCATAAATTCTAGATTGTTCACATTCATCAGTTATTCATTGCCTTGCTAATATCCTTTCAAAGATGTGCTAAGTCATGATCATGCTTGCTGGCATAACTTTTTTCTTTTACTCTAATGAGTAAA
>VYZS01068796.1:3894-14285 GCA_013400695.1 Neodrepanis coruscans | reverse complement strand
TAATTGTGCCTGTAACTGAAAATAAAGTGATTCCATTCATCTTACTCCTATGGAGACTTTGTCTGGATTCCATTTCTCCCCTCAACCCCCTTGGCATTCTAACAACAGAAATATGAGCTTAAAGAAAAAAATTCTTGAAGAGTGCAATGTCTGTCTAATCAAAAGAATAATTAGATATTAAAAACGCAAAATGTAATCTTAGCTAGTATATAGTTAGTAGAGTATTAACAAAAAAACCCCTAACACATGGGAGGAAAGCATTGCTTTTCAAGCATGACAGTACCCCTGATTGTTTTACTGTTTAATTCCAACTTTTCTTGTCAAATACATAGTTTTAGAATACTAAAATGACCTTAGAAAGTTATTTCCATTATATCTTCTATTATACTGATCTTCATTGCAACATCATACTTAACCCCCTTTTTAAAATCTGGTACACTTTTTAAAATTTCTCCAAGGGAAAATGTATTAGAAAATGGTATTTTTCTCCATGTTAGTTATGTGGTCACTCATTCAGTTTCCAACCGCATTTTATTTCCTAATTGCAGCACTGCTTTGTTAATCTTGCATTTGGTGAAAGCCGACCTGAGTATTACAAATGTAATTCAGGGCTTAAGTGTGATAGTATAACAGACAGACAAATTTTAGATTGTAGATTCAGTTAGAGATCTGCTGCAGCTTGAGAGTTAGCCTTTTGAAGAGCTATGTGAAAGTTATTACTGGGTTAAGTTTTAAAATTGAAGTTCTCACTTCAGCAGGCCAAACTGAAAATGATGATGATGGCGATATATTATAAGGTTGACTGGAAAACTACTATTACTTGTACTGAGAAAATAAAACAACCAACAAATATTGAGAATTTTAGTTTGAAGAAATCCAGAATAGATATTACTGTCACTTATTTATGGAAGACTTCAGTGAAGAAAATGGATTGTTTAGTTCATAGGCTGAAATGACTTTCTAGTCATAAGAAAGCACTTGAAACATATAACATATATAGCATTGCATAGTTATAGAAGCATCTGTGATTCTTATTTATTTTTGTGCCAAACAAAGTTTATCTAAGAAATTTTGAGCTTTGTTAAAGAAAATTTTCATTTGTTATTTCAGTATATTTTGTTTGCCTCTGCTGAAGTTGTGTATCTGCACATTCTATTCTTGGAAAGCTGTGCTCAGACTTCCAAGCAGGAAGTTGTGCTTATTTCAGTGATTGTTTTTCTCTTCTTCTAGACATTGTGATGATTGTGTACTTGGCTCTTGCTGTCATAATTCCATTAATCTAATGCCAGGCAACTGCAGTTTCATAATTGAAATTTACATTGAAATTGAAATTTTTCTCAAGCAATTCAAAGAATGTGAATCCAAATCAGAGGAAGTTCACACAAAAGTGTGGTCCAGATCTGGCTTTTAAATCATGTTTCCTATTCTCACACAGAACATTCCAATAATTAATTTCCTGTTATTTAAAAATTTGGTCACAGTAAAAAGGTTCATAATTTATTAAAGCACAGTGTAATCATTATTGACATTTCAAATCTGTTATATGTGTTTGAATATTTTGTCTTTCCATGGCAGATCAGTGGCTTACAACTGGAAGGCTGCCGTTTTGATGGAAATCGACTTTCAGAAAATCTGCATGATTCTCCCAGTGTGTCATCTGTTCTCCCTTGTTACATGGCCTGGATTCCACAGGTACTAAATTATTAAAAGCTCTAAACTTTCAAGACCCATAATTTGATTTTTTCTGTGTAGTAGCTTTTCAGTATGATGCTACTGACCTGTTTTCCTCTTTGTTTCAAAATAAAAGTCCCGATTTTTACTAGGAGAAGCAGTTACTTATTTTATTTAAAACAGGAATACAGTATAATTTTACCAATATTCTTTGAAGTCTATTGCTTAAAATAAGGCAAGGGCTTTATTTCAGTCATATCTTTTTTACCTTGTCTTTTAAATACATTAGCTTATTTTCAAGTCTGTTTAGTAAATGTGTACGTGTGTTTGGGAGTTCATTCCTTCAACTGATTTTTTTTTTTTGCATTTTAGAAATAAAATTCAACAGCAATAAAGAGATAGAGAATATGATATGAGCTGTAAGCAAAGAAAGCCTTTCCCCTACTTACATTAATTTAAAAAAAATGCCAATGCTTGCAGATTTTAAGATGAAAGTGAAGTGATCCAAACAGTAAAAAAATTGTCACTACTTCTGCCCTCCAATTCTAATAGTGATCTCTGATAAATAATGGAAAAAGTTATGTAGAACATACTCAAAGATGTGTTTTATGATTAAAAATAGCTTATTGTAGAATTCATCTCACCTAATTTTGCTGTGTATAAGTTAATATTACCTGGTCACCCTAGTCACCTTGGTCACCTTAGCTGCTTCTTTGGTCTCAGTAAAAGCTAGGCATCTCAGGGAGCTCATCCCATCAGAAGATAACTGGAATAAATCTGTCTGGGTGTGACTCTAGAGACAGCCTAGACCACTAACTCTGGGACAGACAGACAGTTGAGGAGGATCCCACATACACTTCTGAAATAAAATATGTTAAGACTTTCACAACAAAAATGAAGTGAAAATTTAGAAAGTGAGAAGTAAGAGTGTATGCAGTTTTTCTCCCCATATCTAAATAAAATTAGCAATATGTAAAAAAACCCAGAAAAATAATGACAAGTTTTTCCTGTCCTGTAGACGTTAAGTCATCAAGCAAATGAATTTATTAACTGTAGGAGTTTATTATTTGGCAATCCATGTAAGTCAGCAGAGTTATCTCTTGAGAAAGCTAAGAGATAAGATGGTTAGAAGACTGTTTAAAAAAAGTTCACTGGATCATAAAGTTGAAATTTCAATTAAAATTGAGTTTATTAATTATCATAAATTATGGCAACAATTAGATTTGTCATATGTTGTGATAGATATTGTGCAAGGAGCTCCATTGCTAACACAGTACTGTATCCCAACTTTTCTCTTGTTGATATTTCCAGCAGTGGAAGTATAGCATTATATTATAGTACAGCATTAGAAGTATAAAGGTAAAGATTTAGACCTTGAACACAGAGGTAAATGCTAGCCACCATCTGCACCGCTGCTTCCAGCTTGGATGGGAAAGAAAATAATGAAAATTTAAAAAAACCCTAAAAAACCAACAACCAAAAAAAAAAAAAAAGCAAAACACCACAAAACCTACTACAAAGTTGATTTTTCAGTTCTTCAGTAGTTTACAAGGTTTGTTTAGTTCAGAAAAATAAGCAGATTTGTAACTTAGATGAGAGGTGGTGCATGGGATAAATATGGAATTGCCAGACATCTTAATATATTGGCTCAGAAGTGGATGGGAGAGGATGGTGATATGTGTCATTTCCATAGCAACACCAAATGGGAAAACATTGGATATTAGGGTTTTAAGTACCTCTCCTGTTGATCTGAAAAACATTCATCTTGTGTTAGAAATAAAACAGATTCCTAAATATTTTTCTGAATAATTCTATATTTAATAACTTCAAAGGTAAGATCTGGAAGTTATATGTGATATCAGCAGAGAACTTTATCTATAAAATATAAAAGTGAGATAATTCAGTAATCAATTAATTAGATGTCTTCTAATATTTGAAATTAAAAGCAACTGAAATCTTTGTGTTGGACAAAAATATAATTTTTATAAAACACAGGTCAGAACTTTTCAACAGCCCAGATTTTGAATCCAAAGTGTCTCTGAGGAGAGCTATTCTGAATTGTTCTGCTCTTGAATTGTTTTGCTCTGTGCTTCAATGCAAAAATTGACCACAGTCAAACACTGTGCTCAGAAACCAAGGCAGAATTGGACATTATGCATTTCCCCTTATTTCATTACTTCTCCTTGGGAGAAGAGTGCATAAAGTTTAATGTGTTATCTTAGGATTCACAGGTTTCGAATTTGTTTTCTTTTCCCCATAAATACCTCTTTTTAAATATAGTGAGCAAAAAATCTATGTATTTATAATGCAATGCTTTGAGGTAATTTTCAACTAAACTAAAATGAACGTGAACTCTCTTCTCTCTGATAAAAAAAAAAAGAAAAAGTGCCTTATATGATTTTTCTGAGTGAATCCCCACAAAATGCTGCAGTGCTCAAAATGGAATATTTTGAGCTACTAATATGATGCTTATTCTCCTTAAACTATGAAGGTCCTTTCCAGTTTTAATTCACTGATAGATTCCAAGCTGTGAAGAGTGTCACTAAACTGGATAGAACTGTGCATGAGGCAGTCTGACAAAGAACATTTTTGGATTGTACTTGATCCAAGGACAGAAGGATTTGTGGTTCAAAAAGACTTCAACAGAGTGGCTTTAACCCTCAAATAATGTGATTCCTTAAAACATCAATAGGATTGAGAAAGACTCAAGAGCAGATATTTTGATCCTAGAAGGTGTAAGTCAAACTGACTCCCAGCTTTGGCAAAACTTAAATTCTCTGATTAACATTTTAATCTCCGACTAGCCAGCATTTTGTCTTTTCTTGGTTCAGTGTTAACCAAGGGATGAATGGGGTATGTATAGTCCATCTGAGAACAGCTGAGTTCTCTTTACAAACTTCTGATTATTGAGTTACTCTATACAAATACTACCTTCTGTAAAGATTTTAGCACTGGTGTCAAAAGGATGGAAAGTTTATTTTCAAAAGGGACAACTAAATTCTTCAGTAATGGCAAGGCATGTGCTTGGATATTGTTTGCATGTTTTCTTTTTCCTGTTTTTAGCTATTTTCTAATATTTGAGAATCACTTACATTTGATGTGATTTGCATTAAAATGACACTCGTTTTTATTTTAAATTCATTTCTGACAAGCGCGCTGCTTTATTTGGTTCTTGAAAATCTTCAGGCATTTTCCTGTCGACAGGAAGGGACATTTTGAGTGCGATGGAGAACATGCTTAATATCTATCAGTTGAAAGCCTGAATTATTTGCTCTAAATAAGTACCTCATTGTTTTAAACCTAAATTACCTGCTATAGAAGTCTAGACTGTCTTTGAGCACGATGCTATGGTCATACCTATGGACAACGTCCCATGTAAAACCCCAGGAGGCAACTGCATCCAGGGCACATACAGGTTGTAGTACGGACAGCGAAGAGGAGTTTTTCCTGTTCTGAGTAGAGCATTTCTTGCTCATCAAGATACAAACGGAGAGGTAAAGCCATGGCTCCAACCAAGTTCCTTTGCTAGGTAGTGTTTACAATAAAATTCTAATAATTTTAATAGCAATACTGCTAATGGTGTACAGTAGCGAAGTGCATGTACAGGAGAATAAAAATTATGAATTAATTCAGATGGAAGTTCAAAGCAATCAGTTAAAATCTCAGTGCTTAAACTTAGCTTGACAATTTCCTGTTTAGGCATTTAATGGAAATGGCCTGTTTTCCACAAGTGCCAAAGAATCCCAACTGCAACTGTGATCACTATTCGTATAAAAGGCATTAAAAAAATCAAAAAGTCAGCAAACTTTTTATTTAATTTTTTTATTAAAATAATGTAACTTTTTACATGCTCATGCATGTCTAGAAGTGCTAGAAGTAGTTGGAAAGGACTAAGGAACTTGGTCTTTATATTTGTTTGTTTTAAGACCTGGTCTAAACTGTGGTTAATATTTCTGGGTTCCTTTCTGCATTAAGTGGAGGCTCCTTGAAGCTCTAATGTAAGCTATTGTAGTTCTCTCTGTACTGGAAAGAAATTTTTAAAATTGGATTCCATGATGTTAGAAATCATTGTTTAAATCCATAAAGTAGCCTGGAAAGTATGGGCTAAGATTTTTCTGATTGTAGTTCCTAAAGTGTGCTTTTTGCAAGTATCTCAGATGCAGATCACAGCACAGGTGTTGTCACAAGAGGAGCAGCAGGGCTGTGCTGCAGGGATAGAGGAGAGAGGGGGGCTTGCCAAGGCACTGGCACTGGCCACCCCAGGACTCCTGCCTGCCAAGATAGCAGCTCCCTGCAGTACAGCACTGGTGCTCCTGAGGAGCTTTCTCCATACAGGACTTCCCTTGCCCTGATTTGCAGACACTTTTGATATGTAATTTTTGGGGGGTATTTAGCTGAACAAAGATTTTGATATGCAGTTCATAGGATCATCTCTCTTAGATACTTCATGATGTTTTAGTTATGGAGGTAACAATTTTTCTGAAGTCTTTGCTTTGTTGATAATTTTTTGGTGATCCTTCTCCTTTGTCACTTGGACCAAAACTTTCCTGTCCAAGGCTGCAGTGTCTAAACTGTATGTTAGATTTAGATACTATTGGAGATTATTTTTTTTCTCATGTTTTGTTGTCTGTTTATATGATAACTAAGTACTTGTGTTTGACAGGATGCATATGGTCCATATTCTCCAGAGGAATGCATATCTTTACCAGTCTACACCAGTGTGGAGAGAGACCGTGTGGTAACAAATATTGATGTACCTTGTGGAGGAAACCAAGACCAGTGGATTCAGTGTGGCACTGCTTTATTTTTAAAAAATTAGTAATCTGAAACTGCATTAACTCATGAAGTTAAGAATCATTTAAACATCTAATTTCTTACCTATTAAAAGAAAACTTAGATTCATTGTTTTTATATATGTTTATATTTTTAAGATATAGTAAAATAATTCTACTTGAATAGAAATTCATTGTATCTTTATGGGATATTGTAAATGTTAACATGGCACTATTCATCAAGCTGCTAATTGGGTTGTTTCCCTAGATTGTAATGTGCTGTATTTCTTTCTCAGACTTGCTGAAATCTCTTCTGTTCTGGCCAGAAGTATTGAATATAAATTCCAAGTCAGCATTTTTTCTTTGTTCAGTTTTTTTAATTATCCTTTCAGAACTGTTATTTATATACATCTGTTACTTAATAAAATAAAACTATAAAACTTACATTCTGTAATTGAAGTTTAATGTTTTACTTAAAGATCAAAATCAGGATAAATGTTTCAGTCTAGTTTAATGATGTTTTACTTGTAATTATATTCCTTTGTATTGGTAGTAAATAATAGGACCTTCGTAAACTTCATATGGAGTTACAAATTAATTTAGACTACTATCATGGTTCTTATCTAGAAATTGCTGAAAAAAAAAAAAATGTTCACAGAAAGACCGAAGATGGACAATTCCTTAGACAAACAAAGAGATTTTCACCCAGATATTAAATGAATAACAGGGATATAATAATGCTTTTGGTCTGTGATGCAAGAGACTCCTGGAGTCTTGTTCTTAGTGCATGATACTCAAGTTTAATTTCACTGGTTCATGATGCTGGGATGCTGCCATAGAGTGGGTGTGCAATTAGAAAAAATCCCAAAAGAAGAAGGAAACCCAGAACCCAGCAGGAAGCAGCATTACTGAAGAATGATAATTTCTCAAGAATTGAATGTGTCTGATTTTTACCCAGAATTACAGTCACCATATGTAAATATTTTTAAAAGTGAAAGGCAAAAAAACACTTTCTTGGTTTGCCTAGAAAACTTGGCTCTGATATATCTGATAGATTTTATATTTATTTTGAAGTAGTATTTAGATTAAGACTATATTTCACTTTCCTGGTATTTTTAAATGATAGTTTGAGGGAGGGAGAAGGAAAGCAGAGAGAAGTTGGCCCCGTCTCCAGGTCAATTTCCTGGAGAAAGTATTTTTTCTTCTTTATTGTTCATCCATTGAACTTGGTCTTTTGTCTCTATTCAGAATGTTTCCCATTTTAGTTGTTCTTCTAATAAAAAGCTGTCCTAAAATAGTTTTATACAAGTGCACATACTGTCTAAAAGCAGAATAGATTTACTTGATACTTTTCAAATAATTGTCTCATCTTCCTCTATACATTTCACTCTGATTCACTGAAGAATAAAACTAGCAAATTTGGAAAAGAGTTGTCCATGCAGAAAATTTTGTATGAAAATGGCAAAGTCTCTGACAGAACAGAAAGCAGTTGCATAAATGTATGCACAAGCTGTGTGCATACAAGGGGGTGGGTGACTTGTCCAAAGAAAGTATTCTTCCACACTAGACTTTCTTGGAGATGAAAAGTTTTGCTGAGGGCAACCTGGGTTCTTCTCTTGGTTTCAGTCCCTTAGACACATGTAAAGAACTTTTCCTTTTGAATACAGTGTTTCCATAAACTAGGCTGGATTTCAGCTTTCTTATATTTCAAAACTGAGGGATCTACTGGCTCTCTTTAGTTCCAGCTTTTCTTGCCTGGACAGGTAGAGAAATACAGATACTCAGTTGTTCAGATAACTACCTATGTTAGGGCAAAGATGTCTGGAAAATAACACTTTGTATTTTAATCTAGCTTGCAAAGAAATTAAAGACCAGAGATGTAGTATGTGGCTTTGATGACCCATCTTGCTTTTTATGGAAAAGAAAAATCTTCTGTAATGATTTATAGAAACCTTGAAACAAATCATTGGTAGAACCTTGTGGGGATTTTCATGTTTTGATTTCTTGGTTTGTTTTTTTTTTCCTTTCCTAATTGTAAGCTTCAAATATGCCTTCCATATTGCCCAGTGTAAATATAAATATTATTAAAGTCTGTTTTCAAGTCTCTTCTTTCTCTATATTTAGTCAGAAAGTCCTTACTGATTCAGTAATATACACATTTTGACAATGTCACAACAAACAAATGCAAAAAAGACTCCTGCAGACCTACCACACTGCATTTCTATTTCAAGATCATGTACTGATTCAGTTTCTTACTGATAATTTTTCTGTATCCTAATCCCTTAGAACCACCATATCTCTGGAGGTTTGGTACCTCCTCTGTCATCTACTACTGCCACAGATTTGGAACTCTGAAATACTTCTCAGCTCACATCATCAAGAGTTTTGTTCTCAGTGTTGCCTGCAGAGCGAGATAAGAAATGAAACAAACATGCAGTTTGCAAAGGTGAAGGGAGAGCCTAGCTTTACTGGTGATGTCCAATGATCCAAAGAGGCAAATCATAACAATCTCTCAATTTTTATAACCTTCAAAGTACCTCCCTATCACACTATCCAACTAAAGCCTATCTTACTAGTATGTCCCCTAAACATCCAACAGGATGGTCTGTTATTACCTATCTCCACTCCAGTCCAGCCCTGGGCAGGCCTGGAAGTCTTACTCTCTGTTTTGTCTTAAACCCCCACTTACCTATATAGAAGAATGCAAACATGTGAAACACAGGCTGTTCTTGGCCCTTAATATTCCAGGTTATTCAGCTACCTAGCTGGAGCGAAATCTTAAGCATACTCTCTAAGGCATCATCAGGAGATGCATTCATACATTTCTGTCAGAGCACTTTCTCTCTCTAAGTACAAACTGTGGTTAGCCAGCTTCCTTATATCTCCTTTTGTTTGGTTCTTCTCTTGGTTTAGAGCCCTTCCACTTTACTAAAACTGTTTGCTTCTGCTCTTTCAGAGATCTTCCATGAGTGATATAAACCAACACCAAACAAATACAACCTTCTTAACGTTTAGCTATAACTAGAGCATCAAGTTTGGGAGCCCGTTGAGGCTGATCGTTTTGACAGTGTGAAAGGCGCTCTTTTCCTAGGTGTCTTTGATTTCTTCATTTTTTCCAGCACAGGACAAAAAACTGATTTAAATCTCAAACTAGTTTATCATCTTGAACTCTAGTAGGTTTTTTAGCTATGTAATATTATCATCACAAAAAAAAAAAAACCAAAAAACCAAAAAACCCCTTGAGAGTTGTATTTTCCATCTACAATGTATTAAGCAACATGTTTGATACTTACTTTGATAAAGTGATTCAGTAATCTTTCCTTCTCATGACTCTAGTTATAACCCTGATGTTCTGGATGGCTCCCAGCTGACCTAAAGAGGAAAAAAAAATTAGTTTTCATGTGTTGCTTGATACTTATCATCTGTTTGCTTTGTATAATGTGCTCGATTTCTACCCAATATTGCCGTCTAAATGAAAGATACTATAGGTAACTGCTACTCTGTATCATTGGAATTACATTTTTGGCAGTAAAAACAGAACTAAGGAGTGTTTATTACCACCATAGTGCAACTGTGTCACAAGCATAGGCCATTCAGAAATATAAATCAGGAAACATGAGAAATAAAAACACCAGAAATGCCTTAGTGGTCTGAATAGGGTTTGGATGAATCTGTTCTGCAATTCAGTTTCAAGGATATAGGAACTTGTAAGACTAAAATATATAAAGAGATCTTAGAAAACACACATTACTACTCTGTAAACACTCTCTTTTGAAGAAACGAGAAAGGCGTATCTTTAGCAAGTGCGAATTGTTATCAGTAGAAATCAAAGTGACAAAATGCAAAGGGAAAAAACCCTTTAAAGAATAGCAAAACCTTTGCAAATAAAGATTGTGCAGTAATATCTGAATGTCTTTTAAATACAATTTTTTTTACAAATACATTTAT